>CM051032.1:32526042-32568542 GCA_027627225.1 Congeria kusceri | reverse complement strand
AAAGTAGAAATAAGACATAAAATACTCGTTTGTCATAATTAACGAATATCATATTATGTTTCAATACACATTTCAGTTAAAATGGAAGTCGAATACGGAATATATTTTTCGAAGATATAGTTTATCGGCAAATAAAACCAACTACATACGATACAATTCACTGTTTTCATAAATATTTCATAACACATGCAATTGTCTTTGACTAATGTTTCAGTTCCTTATTCGCGTCTGAATAAGGAATAAGGAACCAGTTCCTTATTCCTTATTCCATCTGAATAAGGAACTGGAATTTCTAACTGAAACGATTACTGTACAAGTACCGAAAGGTAACCCATTACTATGAGAATTATTTAAAATGTCAAATGTATTGATTCTAACACATTTCTAATAAGTATTATTCATGAATTTCTCAGTTCCTTATTCGCGGCTGAATAAGGAACAATGGACCAATGGAACAATAAGGAACTGGAATTAAAAACACCACACTCATTCACTGATGCTTTCTTCTGTTAAAAAGGGAGTAAAATTGAGAAATAAAAGTAACCAGAAATATTTCATTACAAATGCAATTATATCTAACTAATATTTCAGTTCCTTATTCGCGTCTGAATAAGGAATAAGGAACCAGTTCCTTGTTCCTTATTCAATCTGAACAAGGAACTGGAATTTTCTAACTTAAACGATTACTGTACACGTACCGAAAGGTAACCCATTTCTATGAAAATTATTTCAAAAGTTCTCATGTATATCAGATGTGTTTATAAAAACACATTCCTACTAAGTATTATTCATGAATTTCTCAGTTCCTAATTCGCGGCTGAATAAGGAACAAGGAACCAGTTCCTTATTTCTTATTCAAACTGAATAAGGAACTGGAATTAAAAACACGACATTCATTCACTGATGCTTTCTTCTGTTACAAACGGTGTAGAATTGATAAAATAAGTAACCATTTCGCGTAAATAACCAATTTTTCCGATAGGAACCGACCATCCAAATTTGCTTGTCCGAAATTATGGCCACCGAATAAGGAACTGGTTTTTTAGTGAAGGAAATACGTTAACCTTTGTTTCTGTTATATAAAACATAGTAGAAATAAGACAGAAAACATACTAGAAATAAGAATCACCTTTCGCCGATCACGGATCGCGGATCACGCAGACATTCGCGTTCATGTTCTCGTTCACATCATGGAATACGGGCTATATACGTAGTAGGAAAGTTACAGAAAAATTTTTTTTACATACCTAAGCATCATAACTATGTTTATAATTGATCGGTTACCTGTAAATAAATACACAATAAGCTCTATTAAGGCCTCTGAATAAGGAACTGGGACATTAGTCAAAAGTACATATATTACTGCTTGCTTTAGTACAATGTATTCAGATATTTAATCTACAATGCATATAATCTTGACGATACAAATACATGTAATAAAAGAATCAGGAATAAGAGACTGTCAGTTTATACGTTTCTTTTCTGCTGTATTTTTTTTAAATAAAAGAAGCAATATCAAATGCAGATGTTCAATCAAGTTTCAGTTCCTTATTCGGAGGCCATAATTTCGGACGAACATATTCGGATTGTTCAATTCTAGTGGTTGTATTAGTTAGTGATGCTTGATTATGCGAAATGGTTGTATTCTGCCACATCTCTACTACATTATTAAATGGAACAAACAATACTGTATATACTTGTTCTCTAAAATTCCAGTTTCTTATTCGAGGTATAATATGAATTTAGGCAAGTCGGGAAAACCAACATGTATGATAATAATGAGAAATAATAGGTTAAATAAGGTATCAGGGGCGTAACTAGGCGCCACTATCACGATGTCGATATTGAAAATTCCTAAATCACGACAATATAGAAATTTACGTTAAAACTCTAGATCAAACGGCGATTACCGGGATACACTAACCGTATGTGTCATTATTAGTATTATTGTTATTATTTGCAAGACTTGAGCGTTGTTAAAACTATGTAGATACAAATTGCATGCGTTCACAAAAATAATCAAATTCGGTCTTACTTCAGCTACGTCTCTGATTACAAAACAATTTCATTTAATACTTTATAACATATTCACTGCTATAACGTTTTCATATTGCGTCATGTGTGCGAATATGTTCATATTTTCGTTGTGTGTGAGAAGCTGCAACAGGGTAGATTTATTATTGTCTTTAAATTAATTTGCAATACTATTTGGGGAAAAATACGTAAATGTTCATACAGTTTGGTTGACAATTAATATATACCACTGGATATTTGTATGTGGATATTAATTTAAGAACATTTGTGAATAAAACTAGGATATTTGTTTTTAAATTTAAACATTAACCTTACATCATTTTGTCTAGATAAATTATTACTGTATTGTAATATGTCGTCTCTGAAATGAATGTTGGAATTAATTTCGAGTTAGTATTAAACTTAAACAGACTTAAATATTGAATACATCGGTTTTAATTTGCTATTATTATACGCCCGTTAAAAAAAAAACGGGCCGTATTATGGGAACGCCCAAGCGAGCGGGCGGGCGGGCGGGTGGGCGACGGGAGCTCTTTGTCCGGAGAATAACTTTGTCCAGCATGGATCTCTCTTTAGTAGTTGAATCTTTGACGGGCGTATCTTTGTGAAAATGGCACTCTTGTTTTGTAAATTGAAATAAATTTGATCGGAACAATGTTTAAATTATATATTGAAGAACTTTTTGTTATTAAAATGTATTATTCCTTAATGATCTACCGTCCAATATAATTGCATTTGTGGAATATTATATAAATATTGACTGTGTTTGTCGAGGGTTGACGAGACGCACTGTCACCCTCAAGGAAGTCAATGTTTATTTTATTATACCGAACAATCCCGTATCATTTGCCTAAGGGGGCGACATAGCGGTAGCGGGCGACATTGCATACCTTTCGGTACGTGTACAGTAATCGTTTCAGTTAGAAATTCCAGTTCCTTATTCAGATTGAATAAGGAATAAGGAACTGGTTCCTTTTTCCTTATTCAGACGCGAATAAGGAACTGAAACATTAGTCAAAGAAAATTGCATTTGTAATGAAATATTTATGAAAACAGTAAATTGTATCGTTTGTAAATGATTTTATTTGCCGAAAAACTATATCTTCGGAAAACATATTCCGTATTCGACTCCATTCTAACTGAAATGTGTATTAAAACATAATATAATATTCGTTGATTATGACAAACGAGTATTTCTGTCTTATTTCTACTTTGGTTCATATAATAAAAGAATTGGCGAATGACTTCGTTCACTAAAGAATCAGTTCCTTATTCGGAGGCCATAATTTCGGACAAGCAAATTCGGATGGTCGATTCCTATTGGTAAAACTGGTTATTCATGCGAAATGGCTACTCTCTTTCTAAATTCTCCTCCGTTTTTAACAGAAGAAAGCATCACTGAATGAGGGTGGTGTTTTTCATTCCAGTTCCTTATTCAGTTTGAATAAGGAATAAAGAACTGGTTCCTGGTTCCTTATTCAGCCGCAAATAAGGAACTGAGAAATTGATGAATAATACATATAAGAAATGTGTTAGAATTAATACATTTGACATTCATGACTGCATTTTAAAAAATTCTCATAGTAATTGGATACCTTTCGGTACGTGTACAGTAATCGTTTCAGTTAGAAATTCCAGTTCCTTATTCAGATTGAATAAGGAATAAGGAGCTGGTTTTTTATTCCTTATTGAGCTGCGAATAAGGAACTGAAACATTAGTCAAAGGAAATTGCATTTGTAATGAAATATTTATGAAAACAGTAAATTATATCGTATATGGTTGATTTTATTTGCCGAAAAACTATATCTTCGGAAAACATATTCCGTATTCGACTTCCATTCTAACTGAAATGTGTATTAAAACATAATATAATATTCGTTAATTATGACAAACGAGTATTTTCTGTCTTATTCTTAATATGTTTTATATAACAGAAACAAAGGTTAACGTATTTCGTTCACTAAAACACCTGTTCCTTATTCGGAGGCCATAATTTTGGACAAGCAAATTCAGATGGTCGATTCCTATCGGTAAAACTGGTTATTTATGCGAAATGATTACTTTCTTTCTCAATTCTACTCCGTTTTAAACAGAAGGAAGCATCAGTGAATGAGTGTGGTGTTTTTAATTCCATTTCCTTATTCAGTTTGAATAAGGAATAAGGAACTGGTTCCTTGTTCCTTATTCAGCCGTGAATAAGGAACTAAAACATTTATAGTTTTTTATGGCCACATACAAATATTTATGTCATTGTGTGGTGGTTTTATATAGGTGGTTTTTTATTTATTTTCATTATGTAAAGGTATTATTAAGTACGGCATTTAGGAATACATATAGTAGATTTTTCTTTTTTCACATTATCAGCTAATCAAAGCCGCCCGTTCACATCACGTGGCGCGCTTCAGCCAATCGTAACACGCACCAGCGCGCACACGTGCCCACCGTAGGGCGCATCAGTCATTCCTTTGTTTGTTGTTGGCGTGGGCAGTTGCTTAATACTGTTTCCTGCACATTCACAGAGGTATTTTTACCGATTACGATTATAAATTCTCGTTGGTGTACATTTTTGGACAAAGTTATTTGGACGGCGACCCATTTCCATCTGTTATTTGAAAGGATAAAGTGGCACCATTTCGGATCAGTGTTCTTTTGTTTTTTTCCGGAATTCAGGATGGCCGCGCTCTCGACAAGACAAGTGCACATTTTTGGACATTCATTCGTTAAACGCTTATGGAACTATTATAGCTACGGACTCACTTAAATTTCATCTGGATCTTCCAGGGAACCCGGAACAACATCTCAACGTAGTTTCGGATTTCGACACACGAAGCTTCTTCTGGCGCCTGAAGGGTTTCTGGTCTGCCACGTCTAAGATCCGCAATTTTGCCAAAGTCGGTTGCCATTTATCGTAGACCGGTCAGCTTTGTTTGATCTCCAATATTCGAGCTGCTGCGGTCGAAGCCCAGATGGGTTCGATTGTCTAGTGAATTTTTCAGATACGTATCCCACTTATTACAATTTTGTTATTGTTCTTCTTTTGGGGCTTTAAGAGAGCATTTGTTATGCCACTCTATATCGAACAAAATATTGTGTTGATTTTTGTAACTTAAGCCTATTTGGGGATAGATTTCGGTCAGTATTGTAATTGCCTGAAGTTGGTTGTTCCAGGCACCTTTTTACATGTTCGGCAGTTTACCGGAAACACATAATTTATACATTATACTGCAAATACACGCTGATTGTCATTCCGTTGCCTGAAGTCGGTTGTTCCAGGCACCCTTTTACATGTTCGGCAGTTTACCGGAAACACATTATTTATACATTATACTGCAAATACACGCTGATTGTCATTGCTTTTGCCTGAAGTCGGTTGTTCCAGGCACCCTTTTACATGTTCGGCAGTTTACCGGAAACACATTATTTATACATTATACTGCAGATACACACTGATTGTCATTCCTTCGCCTGATGTCGGTTGTTCCAGGCCCACACCCGTTTTTTGTTTCCTCCGTTAATATCCGGTATACTTTTTTCAATAATAATAATAATAAACTATTACTATATGTTGGTCGTTGCAGGTTTTGGTTATATTTTACTACATGTTTACATCCAATACATAGTTCCTTTATAGGCATTGATTATATTAGGTGAATCGGGTAAATTAGGCCATAGTTATCAGTGTCTGAAGTTAGTTGTTCCAGGCATTCTTTTCGGTTAATTGGATGAAACATCCGTTGGTATGTACTATTTCACATACCCATATTTGTTTGTTTGTTTTTTATTTTGTTGTCGTTGTTTTTTTTTTTGCCTGATGCTAGTTGTTCCAGGCCCCCCTTGTTTTGTTATAATCCGGTATAGTGCTGGTATATTAGTTATATGTATCCACTATATCTATATACCTGATGTTTGGTTGTTCCTGGTATTTTGTTGTACTTCAATTCATTCTACATCCGATACATGGTTTACTTTATACCAAATAACTGTATTCTATAAAATCCGGATTAGCCATTTGTTAATATTTCCTGAGGTTGGTCTTGTTTACAAGCCTTGTTTATAACTGGCATGTTTTAAATGGTTATATACCTCACTTTATACCAGATATGTATTTGCAAAGTTTATAATCGTTCCATTCTGTTTTGTTTCCCCAAATGAAACCTAAACGAAAGGCGGCCACGGTGACCTCATGCACTTGCGGAGCGTCTCCATCCAACATGACTGGGGCCAAACGAAACGACCATCCCCAGTTTTCCCAGTTGGACCGGTTGCTACGTCACCTCCTCCCCGGGTAAACCTGTCCCTGGAGGAAAACATTAATCCAGCGGTCAACACGGTTTCAGTGAGCCACTTACCATTCCAACAGGTGATGGACTAGGGTCATCTACCCGCATTCATCTTGCTTCAGAACAGGAAAGTCCCGACCAACTATCGGTTGCCAGTGACTCCAGCAACAACTCCTTGGACCTTGATGAGGACCCTATGCCACCATTATTGCCGGCGGCCATAGCACAGCATACAGCGTCATTGATACAAGGTAATGGCACCCAGTTCTGCGAACCAATAAGTACAGAATTCTCCCTCAAATATTCCATTATTGATTTCAGTATTCGGTCCCATGCCTAAACAAAATCCATCCGAAAAGCCATATGGCAAAACCAAGTTTTTGATCTGGCCTCGTTGTTTCCATCGAATGCTACTCAACAGAATCCTCAGTACACATTACAAGTCGACGAGCTTGCCAACCTATCTATCACCGCATCTCACCGCTCTAAAAAAATCACATCTATTGAGGCTTGGACTTCAGCTTTCATTTGATTCACTGCGGTATATACCACAAAATATCCCTTAGAAACCCCTCAGCTAATGAAATATGCTGAGATTGTCCGGGATATCGCTACACGTCGTCCTGGGTTAGCTTTCGCATACTATCGCCTACATACTGAGTTTTGGCTGATTGCCTGCACCACTTTCCAGTCACCGCAGCCCTTTCGTTCTCAACGCAAATTTCCCCGTACCTACCACCAGTCCTCCCCTCGTCGATTCCTCGATAACACCTGTTGGCATTATAATCGACGAACCCATTGTCATTATCCCAACTGCAAACAGCCCCACATATGCGGTGAGGGTCCCATCCAGCGTATGAATGTCGCAAGTCTACCAAAACCCAGGTCACCGACTCAGGAAACAAATCTGTCCCACTCGCAAGAAATACTACTCCCAAGCCAACATCGAAATAAGTCACAAGTGGTTACCTCAGTACTCATTTACCGGCTAGCTCCTTTGCTGCACAAGTACCCTCATGCTGCATTTTTGATCGAATGTTTCTCTTCAGGTTTCGCCTTAGGCTACGTAGGTCCTTGTATTTCTACATCATCAACCAATTTGAAATCTTGTTTAGAACACCCTGACATAGTAGCCCAAACAATACAAAATGAACTCAAAACGGGCCTAATCGCTGGTCCTTTTGCAACGCCACCCCTACCTAATCTTCGTATTAGTCCAATTGGTCTTGTACCTAAAAAATCACCAGGGGAATTCCGTCTTATTCACCACCTCAGTTACCCTACGGGCGCTTCCGTCAATGATTTTATTGATCCTGATCTAGCTACGGTCTCTTACTGCACATTTGATGACGCAGTCCGTCTACTTTTACATTGAGGTACAAGTACACGCATGAGCAAAACTAATATTGATTCGCATCTCCGTTTAATACCAATTCATCCCGCAGACCATCATCTTCTTGGCTTTCAATTCAATAACAAAATTTACTATGATACATGTCTTCCAATGGGAGCTTCTTCCTCTTGTGCCATTTATGAACGCTTTTAGTTCTGCATTACAACATGTGGCAGAACACACACTCCAAATACGACATATGTTTCACATTCTAGATGATTTCCTATTTGGGGGTCCTGCGAATTCGCCAATCTGTCAGCAAAACTTGGAAAAGTTCCTGGCCCTATGCTCCGATATAGGAAAAGTTCCTGGCCCTATGCTCAGATATAGGTGATCCTATTAAGGCAGACAAAACTGAATCATCCACCACCACCATTACATTCATGAGTCTTGTACTCAATTCTGTTCTTATGGAGGCCCGTCTTCCACTAGACAAGCTGGACAAAGTACGAACCTCCATTGCCTCCGCATCAAAATCACGAAAAATAAACCTTAAGAATTTACAGTCATTTCTAGGTCTTGTAAATTTTTGTTGTCAGGTAGATCTGCCAGGGCGTTGTTTTCTAGCTCACATTACTGACTTAACAAAGAAGGTCTCAAAGCCCCATCATCGTATCACACTCACACGCGAAAGTCGTAAGGACCTGTCTGCATGGAAAAATTTTGTGGAACATTTCAATGGCAAGCAACTACTTATTGAACAACGCTGGTTGTCGTCCGATCGTTGCACCTTCATACAGATGCATCAGGAACTTTAAGTTATGGCGCAGTTTTTGAAACACACTGGGTTTGATGGATCCTGGCCACTTTATTGGTTACCTTTTGACATCACCTTTTATGCTCACCAATCGTTGTATCATCCTACATTCTGACAACGCAGCAGTGGTTTACATTATTAACAACCAAACTTGCAAAGTTCCTACAATCAAGATTTTAATCAGATGTCTTGTCCTTGCCTGCATGAAATATAACATACTGGTCCAATCAGAATACATTCCTGGCAAATATAATGTGTTACCTGACCTTCTTTCCCGTTTACAGGTCGCAAAGTTCCAATCCCAGGCCTATCTTAAATCCATGCGCCAGCCCACCAAACCGTTGCACTCTATAATTTAATATTCGGACCAAAATCATCCGCCTTCCCTCCACTAAATAAGGGATTTCTGTTTTTGGTCTGCCCGGGCTGACGGTTTTAAGCAGCAGCCCTGGGGTATACTCTACTGCTACTTCCTATAAAAAGTACGCTGGGTGCCATTACTAAACATCGAACTGTGAACTATTATGTCTACCCGGGCTGACGGATTTAAGCAGCAGTAACGGGTTTCCACTAAAGTTTTCTATCAAGCTAAAATCATTACTGTATATATTGCTTAATATCTACTAATAGTATTATTGTGCTGAGTCGTACTTTTCATTACATTTTCAGCAGCCCATGTATATATTTAACGGTGGCGCACAACAAGTGCGTGTTTTATTATCCTTATGTTCGTCATTGCTGTATATACATGTTTGTTTACCCAAGTTGTCCTGGGCATTTTCATTTTTGATATTCTCCGCCATATTGCTGTTCACCAAGGCAGTTGGTTTTAAGCCACAGTCTTGGGATTACTCTCTTGTAAATTTTTCTCATAGTATACCAGGATATTGTTTGTTTTTTGTTTTTTTCTGTTTTCAAAACTGTTTATTTGTTATCCCATTGTTAGTACGTTACGTTGCATTTACTATGTCAAAGATGACAGCTTAATATGGGTCAACCTAGACTGACGGTTTTCAGCGGCAGTTTTGGGTTTACACAGTTAAATGAATATTGTAACTGTATTTTTATTAGTTATTTTAGCGATTTCTATTTATGTACACACTTCAAAGTGTATACATTTTCTTTCATTTAATGTCTCCTGTACGTTATCCATCAATTTAGTATGTGTATTCCTGTACCTTCCCCCCACTCGGTCTCTCTGGGCGGCGTCGTTCCTCCTGGTGGCGGTTTTTTGCCCGCCCAGACATGTCATTGCCTTGACGTAATACGTTTATGATGTATGTATTATATGTGCCATGTTATGTTTTCTGTATATTCATGTATATATTATGTTTTAAGGCATTTTAATAAATGCCCTTTTTCACTTTTCACGTTTTCAGTGTGTTTATTTCATGACATGCGAGTTCGACCTCGTGTTAGGAACTTATTATTAATAGGTATTAAGACAATAAATAAATAGTTTTTTATGGCCACATAAACATATTTATATGTCATTGTATAGTGGTTTTATATAGGACGAATTTTTTCATTATTTTCATTATGTAAAGGTATTATTAAGTAAGGCATTTAGGAATACATGTAGTAGATTTTTCTGTGTTCACATAATCAGCTAATCAAAGCCGCCCGTTCACATCATGTGGCGCGCTTCAGCCAATCGTAACGCTCGCCAGCACGCACAAGCGCCCACCGTAGGGCGCATCAGTCATTCCTCTGTTTGTTGTTGGCGCGGGCAGTTGCCTCGCCATTTTGCAGTCTAATTTAGTTTGACTAACCACCGCCACCCCTCTACCATCCCTTTGTTATGTAGTGTTTTATATCATTCTTGGTTCTACGCCGTCAATTGAAATTTCTAACATTACCATTCATATGTTTGGGTCTCTGCATCAAACGGTTTGTTGTCCGTCCATATTATTTGTGTCAATTTTGTTTTCTCGTCGTTCTTGTATCTGTAACATTGATCTGCATTCATAACATTGCCATTGATGTTTTCATGTCTTTAATTCTGAGGCGTTTTTTTTTTGCCCGCCCAGACATGTCATTGCCTTGACGTAATACGCTATGATGTATGTATTATATGTGCCATGTTATGTTTTCTGTGTATTCATGTATAATATATTATGTTTTAAGGCATTTTAATAAATGCCCTTTTTCACTCTACACGTTTTCAGTGTGTTTATTTCATGACATGCGAGTTCGACCTTGTGTTCAGAACTTATTATTAATAGGTACTAAGACAATAAATAAATGAGTAATACTTAGTATAAATGTGTAAAATTCAATTCATATCACATACATGATTACATTTAAAATATTTCTCTTAGTAATGGGTTACCTTTCGGTACGTGTACAGTAATCGTTTAAGTTAGAAACTTCGAGTTCCTTTTTCAGTTTATATAAGGAATAAGGAACTTGTTCCTTATTCCTTATTCAGCCGCGAATAAGGAACTGAAACAATACTGAATAATACTTAGTTCAAATGTGTCATCATTAATACATTTGACATACATAACAAAATACAGGAAGGCAATCGCTACCCTTCGATTTTAACTAGCTGTTGGGAAGGCAACCGGCCTTTTCAGAATAAGCCCTATGCAAGATTCGAACCTTCGACCTCCCGCTCCGTAGGTCCATGAAGTTGGCTAGGTAATGGGTATTGGGTATTCAATATCTTACCAGCCTCAAATACCCATGCTCGGTATTGGGTATTCAAAATATACCGAATATCGAACCAGGGCTTAATACCTAGCTGGGTATTGGATATTCGCGAAATACATGATGGCGACTATCTAGCCAGCCTCCAATACCCAGCTCGGTATTTGGTATTTTAATATACCGAATATCGAGCCAGGGATAAATACCTAGCTGGGTATTGGGTATTCGCGAAATACATGATGGCGAATATCTAGCCAGCCTCCTATACCCAGCTCGGTATTCGGTATTCAAAATATACCGAATATCGAGCCAGGGATGAATACCCAGCTGGGTATTGGGTATTCGCGAAATACATGATGCAAATATCTAGCCAACACCCAATACCCAGCTCGGTATTGGGCATTCAAAATATACCGAATATCGAGCCAGGGCTGAATACCTAGCTGGGTATTGGGTATTCGCGAAATACATACTGGCGAATATCTAACCAGCCTCCAATACCCAGCTCGGTATTCGGTATTCAAAATATACCGAATATCGAGCCAGGGTAGAATACCTAGTTGGGTATTGGGTATTCGCGAAATACGTGATGGCGAATATCTAGCCAGCCTCCACTACCCAGCTCTGTATTCGGTATTCAAAATATACCGAATATCGAGATAGGGATGAATACCTAGCTGGGTATTGGGTATTCGCGAAATACATGATGGCGAATATCTAGCCAGCCTCCAAAACCCAGCTCGGTATTCGGTATTCAAAATATACCGAATATCGAGCCTGGGATGAATACCTAGCTGGGTATTGGGTATTCGCGAAATACATGATGACGAATATCTAGGCAGCCTTCAATACCCAGCTCGGTATTGGCTATTAAAAATTTACCGAATATCGAGCCAGGGATGACCTAGCTGGGTATTGGGTATTTAGCCAGCCTCCAATACCCAGCTCGGTATTGGGTATTCAAAATATACCGAATATCGAGCCAGGGATGAATACCTTGCTGGGTATTGGGTACTTGCAAAATACATGATGGCTAATATCTAGCCAGGCTTCAACATCCATATCGTTATTAGGTATTTTAGGTATACATAGCGAATATCGAGCCAGGGCTGAATACCTAGCTGGGTATTGGGTATTCGCGAAATACATGATGGCGAATATCTAGCCAGCCTCCAATACCCAGCTCGGTATTCAAAATATACCGAATATCGAGCCAGGGATGAATTCCTAGCTGGGTATTGGGTATTTATGTGAAATACATGATGGCGAATATCTAGCCAGCCTCCAATACCCTAATCTACCGAATATCGAGCCAGGGCTGAATACCTAGCTGGGTATTGGGTATTCGCGAAATACATGACGGTAAATATCTAGCCAGCCTCCAATGCCCAGCTCGGTATTCTGTATTTAAAATATACCGAATATCGAGCCTGGGATGAATACCTATTGGGAATTCAAGAAATACATTATGGCGAATATCTAGCCAGCCTCCAATACCAGCTCGGTATTCGATATTCAAAATATACCGAATATCGAGCCAGGGATGAATAATATATCTAGCCAGCCTCCAATACCCAGCCAATACCCTGGGTATTTGGTATTCGCGAAATACATGATGGCGAAAATCTAGCCAGCCTCCAATACACAGCTCGGTATTGGGTATTCATGACATACCGAATAACGAGCCAGGGATGAATACCTAGCTGGGTATTAGGTATTAGAAAAAAATCACGATAGCGTACATCCATTCAGACTCCAATACCCAGCTCGGTATTGTGTATTCAAAATGTACCGAATATCTAGAGGTCTGTGAAGTTGGCTGTTAGATGTTAGATATTCACCAGTTGTTCAAACTACAATGCATAGCTATGCATCAGGTGTTCGTCAGATGTTCAAAGGCAAAATAATAGCTATACACCAGGTGTTCGCTAAGTATTCAAATCAGAATGTATAGCTATGCACCAGGTGTTCGTCAGATGTTCAAAGGCAAAAGTATAGCTATGCACCAGGTGTTCGTCAGATGTTCAAAGGCAAAAGTATAGCTATGCGCCAGGTGTTCGTCAGATGTTCAAAGGCAAAAGGATAGCTATATACCAGATGTTCATTAGGTAATCATATTAGAATGTATAGCAGTGAACCAGGTGTTCGCCAGATGTTCAAAGGCAAAAGTATAGCTATATACCAGGTGTTCACTAGGTATTCAAATTAGAATGTATAGCTGTGCACCAGGTGTTCGCCAGATGTTCAAAGGCAAATGTATAGCTATACACCAGGTGTTTACTAGGTATTCACATCAGAATGTATAGCTATGCACCAGGTGTTCGTCAGATGTTCAAAGGCAAAAGTATAGCTATATACCAGGTGTTCACTAGCTATTCAAATTAGAATGTATAGCTGTGCACCAGGTGTTCGCCAGATGCTCAAAGGCAAAAGTATAGCTATGCACCAGATGTTCGTCAGATGTTCAAAGGCAGAAGTACAGCTATATACCAGGTATTCACTAGGTATTCAAATCAGAATGTATTGCTGTGCACCAGGTGTTCGCCAGATGTTCAAAGGCAAATGTATAGATATACAGCAGGTGTTTACTAGGCATTCTTATCAGAATGTATTGCTATGCACCAAGTGTTCGTCAGATGTTCAAACGCAAATGAATAGCTATGCATCAGGTGTTCGTCAGATGTTCAAAGGCAAAATGTATAGCAATACACCATGTGTTTACTAGGTATTCTTACCAGAATGTATAGCTATGCACAAGGTGTTTACTAGGTATTCTTATCAGAATGTCTCGCTATGCACCAGGTGTTCGTCAGATGTTCAAAGGCAAAAGTATTGCTATGCACCAGATGTTCGTCAGATGTTCAAAGGCAGAAGTACAGCTATATACCAGGTATTCACTAGGTATTCAAATCAGAATGTATTGCTGTGCATCAGGTGTTCGCCAGATGTTCAAAGGCAAATGTATAGATATACATCACGTGTTTACTTGGTATTCTTATCAGAATGTATAGCTATGCACCAGGTGTTCGTCAGATGTTCAAACGCAAATGAATAGCTATGCATCAGGTGTTCGTCAGATGTTCAAAGGCAAAATGTATAGCAATACACCATGTGTTTACTAGGTATTCTTACCAGAATGTATAGCTATGCACCAGGTGTTCGTCAGATGTTCAAATGCAAAAGTATAGCTGTGCACCAGGTGTTCGTCAGATGTTCAAAGGCAAAAGTATAGCTATGCACCAGGTGTTCGTCAGTTGTTCAAAGGCAAAGGTATAGCTATGCACCAGGTGTTCGTCAGATGTTCAAAGGCAAATGTATAGCTATACACCAGGTGTTTACTAGGTATTCTTATCAGAATATCTAGCTATGCACCAGGTGTTCGTCAGATGTTCAAAGGCAAAAGTATAGCTATGCACCAGGTGTTTGTCAGATGTTGAAAGGCAAAGGTATAGCTATATACCAGGAGTTCCCCAGGTTTTCAAATTAGAATGTATAGCTGTGCACCAGGTGTTCATCAGATGTTCAAAGGCAAATGTATAGGTATACACTGGGTGATTACTATGTATTCTTATCAGAATGTCTAGCTATGCACCAGATGTTCATCAGATGTTCAAAGGCAAAAGAATAGCTATGCACCAGGTGTTCGTCGGATGTTCAAAGGCAGAAGAATAGCTATATACCAGGTGTTCACTAGTTATTCAAATCAGAATGTATAGCTGTGCACCAGGTGTTCGCCAAATGTTCAAAGGCAAATGTATAGATATACACCAGGTGTTTACTAGGTATTCACATCAGAATGTATAGCTAGGCACCTGGTGTTCATCAGATGTTCAAAGGCAAATGAATAGCTATGCATCAGGTGTTCGTCGGATGTTTAAAGTCTAAATGTATAGCTATACACCAGGTGTTTACTATGTATTCTTATCAGAATATATAGCTATGCACCAGGTGTTCGTGTGATGTTCAAAGGCAAAAGTATAGCGATGCACCAGCTGTTCGTCAGATGTTCAAAGGCAGACGTATAGCTATATACCAGGTGTTCACTAGGTATTCAAATCAGAATGTATAGCTGTGCACCAGGTGTTCGCCATATGTTCAAACGCAAATGTATAGACATACACCAGATGTTTACTAGGTATTCACATCAGAATGCATAGCTATGCACCAGGTGTTCGTCAGATGTTCAAAGGCAAAAGTATAGCTATGCACCAGGTGTTCGTCAGATGTTCAAAGGCAAAAGTATAGCTATATTCCAGTAGTTCATTAGGTATTCAAATTAGAATGTATAGCTGTGCACCAGGTGTTCGGCAGATGTTCAAAGGCAAATGTATAGCTATACACCAGGTGTTTACTGGGTATTAACATAAGAATGTAAAGCTATGTACCAGGTGTTCCTCAGATTTTCAAAGTTAAATGTATAGCTATAAATCAGGTGTTTGTCAGATGTTCAAAGACACAAGTACAGCAATGCACCAGATGTTCGTCAGATGTTCAAAGGCAGAATAATAGCTATACACCAGTTGTTCACTAGGTATTCAAATCGGAATGTATAGCTGTGCACTTGGTGTTCGTCAGATGTTCAAAGGCAGCTATACACCAGGTCTTTACTAGGTATTCTTATCAGAATGTATAGCTGTGCACCAGGTGTTCGTCAAATGTTCAAAGGCAAATGTATAGATATACACCAGGTGTTTACTAGTTATTCACATCAGAATGTATAAATATGCACCTGGTGTTCGTCAGATGTTCAAAGGCAAATGAATAGCTATGCATCAGGTGTTCCTCAGATGTTCAAAGGCTAAATGTATAGCTATACACCAGGTGTTTACTAGGTATTCTTATCAGAGTGTATAGCTATGCACCAGGTGTTCGTCAGATGTTCAAAGGCAAAAGTATAGTTATGCACCAGCTGTTCGTCAGATGTTCAAAGGCAGACGTATAGCTATATACCAGGTGATCACTAGGTATTCAAATCAGAATGTATAGCTGTGCACCAGGTGTTCGCCAGATGTTCAAAGGCAAATGTAAAGATATACACCAGGTGTTGCCTAGGTATTCACATCAGAATGTATAGCTATGCACCAGGTGTTCGTCAGATGTTCAAAGGCAAAAGTATAGCTATGCACCAGGTGTTCGTCAGATGTTCAAAGGCAAAAGTATAGCTATATACCAGGTGTTCACTAGGTATTCAAAATAGAATATATAGCTGTGCACCAGTTGTTCGCCAGATGTTCAACGGCAAATGTATAGCTATACACCATGTGTTTACTGGGTATTCACATAAGAATGTAAAGCTATGTACCAGGTGTTCGTCAGATTGTCAAAGGTAAAATTATAGCTATAAATCAGGTGTTTGTCAGATGTTCAAAGGCACAAGTATAGCTATGCACCAGATGTTCGTCAAATGTTCGAAGGCAAAATAATAGCTATACACCAGTTGTTCACTAGGTATTCAAATCAGAATGTATAGCTGTGCACTTGGTGTTCGTCAGATGTTCAAAGGCAGCTATACACCAGGTCTTTACTAGGTATTCTTATCAGAATGTATAGCTATGCACCAGGTGTTCGTCAGATGTTCAAAGGCAGCTATACACCAGGTCTTTACTAGGTATTTTTATCAGAATTTATAGCGATGCACCAGGTGTTCGTCAGATGTTCAAAGGCAGAATAATAGCTATACACCAGGTGTTCGCTAGGTATTCAAATCAGAATGTATAGGTGTGCACTAGGTGTGTATATTATAGCAGATTCTATTTTACCGAATGTTTTCGAACATAGAAAAATAATACCTTTCGAAAATAAGAAACAGTTTTCAGACGTATTGACGTTCACGGGAATCAGGTTACATGGACAGCGGCTTTAACTAAAATAAGACTTTCTTTATACACTGACGAAACGAAATGCCACAACCGTATGAATTTTTCTCTCTCGCTAGAATGGTGTATACGAAAATAAGGCACACAATTCGTAAATTTCCTTTTTATTCTTACAAAGATATGTTTTACAAGCTATAAGTGTGACCCGGAGTGTGACTGCAGTATTAGTGAACAACTGACTACTTTGTTTTATCAACATTCTTTTAATCAAACACGATAACATAGTTTTCTGCGATATTTTGTACCGCCCCGAGATTGATAAATGAGTATGCTAAACATGGTCATTATTTTATAAACTTTTGCAGTAATAGGTTTTCGGTCGTATCAATACAGTTCTCAGAAACTAAAATAGGGTACACATCAGATCCACACATTATGTTTTTTTCCTTGTGCGGAAAACCCTCGTAAAATACGGAATAGACACATATGGAATAGTTGCATCAAACATGTGATGTAATTCGGACCTCTTTTACAAATCTTCAGAAAACCTTGTTTAGGCGAATATCCTTTATAAGCTAGTTTGAAAGATACAAATTTAGAAATTGATGACTTAAGTCACAGTCACACCTACGCCGGAACACAGGCGGACCATCCAGGATTACCCAGGATAATCCCGGATGAAGAGGGGACTTGATCCGGGGTGATCCTGGATGAAATTACGTATGAATAGCGTCGATGGTCTCCTCGACGATCGATTCACCCGGACTGTCCAGGACCATGCAGGGCACAGCACGGTAACACTACGGATCGACACGGTATCAACACGGTGTTTATCCGTATCGTCGTCGTTTTTATCCGTGATTTTCCTGGACAACGTGCTCATCCGCGTTCAAACCGTGTTGGTTTCGTGGTGGACCGTGAGCATCCGTGATCAAACCTAGTAGATCTGGCATAAAACGTGCTGTGACCTAGAAGGTCCGTAATGGCACCATCTTCTGTCCGGGGTGATCCAGGTCTCATGATTACAAATATTCTTAAGCTTAATCTATGTCTCAATCTTAAATAATTTAACCAATGGAATTCAAAGCACAAATGTAACAAGCATTCTCATTGGTCAATATTTAAAGTTGAGACTAAGTTTGAGACTGACATCGTTTATAGTCGTAGGGCCTGGGCTCACAACACCTGGTGTATAGCTATACATTTTGCCTTTGAACATCTGACGAGCACCTGATGCATCGCTATTCATTTGCCTTTGAACATCTGACGAACACCTGGTGCATAGCTATACATTCTGATGTGAATACCTAGTAAACACCTGGTGTATATCTATACATTTGCCTTTGAACATCTGGCGAACACCTGGTGCACAGCTATACATTCTGATTTGAATACCTAGTGAACACCTGGTATATAGCTATACTTCTGCCTTTGAACATCTGACGAACACCTGGTGCATAGCTATACTTTTGCCTTTGAACATCTGGCGAACACCTGGTGCAGAGCTATACATTCTAATTTGAAAACCTGGTGAACACCTGGTGCATAGCTATACTTTTGCCTTTAAACATCTGACGAACACCTGGTGCATAGCTATACTTTTGCCTTTGAACATCTGATGAACACCTGGTGCATAGCTAGACATTCTGATAAGAATACCTAGTAAACACCTGGTGTATAGCTATACTTCTGCCTTTAAACATCTGACGAACACCTGGTGCATAGCTGTACTTTTGCCTTTGAACATCTGACGAACACCTGGTGCATAGCTAGACATTCTGATAAGAATACCTAGTAAACACCTGGTGCATAGCTATACATTTGCCTTTGAACATCTGACGAACACCTGATGCATAGCTATACTTTTGCCTTTTAACAACTGACGAACACCTGATGCATAGCTATACTTTTGCCTTTGAACATCTGACGAACACATGGTGCATAGCTATACTTTTGCCTTTGAACATCTGACGAACACCTGGTGCATAGCTATACATTCTGATTTGAATACTTAGCGAACACCTGGTGTATAGATACTCTTTTGCCTTTGAACATCTGACGAACACCTGATGCATAGCTATGCATTGTAGTTTGAACAGCTGGTGAATATCTAACATCTAACAGCCAACTTCACAGACCTAATATCTAGCCATGGATGAATACCTATTGGGTATTCAAGAAATACATGATGGCGAATATCTAGCCAGCCTCCAATACCCAGCTCGGTATTGGGGATTCAAAATATACCGAATATCGAGGCAGGGATGAATACTTAGCTGGGTATTGGGTATTGAAGAAATACATGATGGCGAATATCTAGCCAGCCTCCAATACCCTAATCTACCGAATATCGAGCCAGGGCTGAATACCTAGCTGGGTATTGGGTATTCGCGAAATACAAGATGGTGAATATCTAGCCAGCCTCCAATGCCAGCTCGGTATTCTGTATTTAAAATATACCGAATATCGAGCCTCGGATGAATACCTAGCTGAGTATTGGCTATTCAAGAAATACATTATGGCGCATATCTAGCCAGCCTCCAATACCCAGCTCGGTATTCGGTATTCAAAATATACCGAATATTGAGCCAGGGATGAATAATATATCTAGCCAGCCTCCAATACCCAGCCAATACCCTGGGTATTTGGTATTCGCCAAATACATGATGGCGAATATCTAGCCAGCCTCCAATTCCCAGCTCGGTATTGGGTATTAATAACATACCGAATAACGAGCCAGGGATGAATACCTAGCTGGGTATTGGGTATTCGAGAAAATTCACGATAGCGTACATCCAGACAGACTCCAATACCCAGCTCGGTATTGTGTATTCAAAATGTACCAAATATCTAGCCATTGATGAATACCTATTGGGTATTCAAGAAATATATGATGGCGAATATCTAGCCAGCTTCCAATACCCAGCTCGGTATTGGGGATTAAAAATATACCGAATATCGAGGCAGGGATGAATACTTATTGGGTATTGGGTATTTGCAAAATACATGATAGAGTACATCGTAGACAGACTCCAAAACCCAACTTGCCCAGTTCGGTATTCGCAATGATAACGATTATCCAGCCAGCCTCTAATAGCCAGTTTGGTATTAGTAATTCGAACTACATGAGCAGCCAATATCAAGCCAGGGATAAATACCAAGCTGGGTATTATGTATTCGCTAAATGCGTGATCGAGAACATTGAGCAATATCCATATCGGTATTGTTATTCAATGCATAGCGAGTATCGACTCAAACATAAATACCCCGCTTGGTACTTTGAAATATCTGATAGTACTTAAACCGCTATAAAATACATCTCCTTGCATCCCAGAATCTATAATTGCACTGGGGAGGGGTCCCCGGACATAACTGGATGCTGTTTAAGGTTAGATACCATTAAATCATTGTGTATCCCTCCGTGGTCCATTCAAAAGTAGTGCCTATTACTAAAGAGTTCCTATTCTCTTCTGGCATAAAAGCCATTTAGGTATCTCAGAATGCCTTTTGTGGTTATTTCTATTATCCTATGCGTGTCTGCAACATTTTGGTGCGTTTCATTGGAGGCTAACTTGAAAGGTGAACTTTTGGGGTGTGTTTACTGTGGTATGGGGCTTTTGTCGAAATATGACTGCCGAAACCCTGTTTTCTACCGGTGCCTGCATTCAAGTAAGATGCATTTTCTTAGAAGTAACATGACGTATCTTTTTTATTGCAAATTTTGGAAGAGGACAGGTTGATCTTTAAATTGATACCAGGCTTGCACAATCTGAAATAAAGGAAATGCTAGAAAAATGCTTGGAAAGTTTGCCGTTTTATAATGGGATCCTATGGGACATGGATTTACTGGTTTCTAACCTTTAAGAAAACCAGGGACCGGCCCTTTAGGGTCTACTTATACATAAAATCACCATGTAACTGTGTTATTTTATTGCGTTTATTACTTTTCACGGAAATAAATGTGAATAATATCGTAACTGACACGTTATCGACACTTTTTAAAGCGAAACCTGTTTTTTCGGGTTAAAAAAAAATGAAAAAAAGTACGGAAACTCGCCTTATGCAGCCCACAGCAAATCGAATCATGTTATACGCGAATATTACACGTTTTATACCTTATTACTGTCGATTGCATTAAAATAAGTCTAATTGAACTGGTATTTTGACTGGTTTATGTAATTTAGGTGCGAATTTTAGTTCACGCAACCCATACAATCCCAGTACTGAAGCGCAAGCCAGATGGCTTATCATGTGTCATTCTCAAAAGCGTTTTGGGGGCATTTCTACTTAGCGGATCGACCTGAAATTTTGCATTTGTGGTACAAGTAGGTTAATAATGATGTAGAAGAGTTTTTTTCATGATAGCAAAATGTTGAGTTTTCTTTAAGGTTAGATACCAGTAAATCATTGTGTATCCCTCCGTGGTCCATTCAAAAGTAGTGCCTATTACTAAAGAGTTCCTCCTATCTTCTGGCATAAAAGCCATTTAGGTATCGCAGACATGCCTTTTGTGGTTATTTCTATTATCCTATGCGTGTCTGCAACATTTTGGTGCATTTCATTGGAGGCTAACTTGAAAGGTGAACTGTTGGGGTGTGTTTACTGTGGTACGGGGCTTTTGTCGAAATATGACTGCCGAAACCCTGTTTTCTACCGGTGCCTGCATTCAAGTGAGATGCATTTTCTTAGAAGTAATATGACATATCTTTTTATTGCAAATTTTGGAAGAGGACAGATTGATTTTTAAATTGATACCAGGCTTGCACAATCTGAAATAAAGGAAATGCTAGAAAAATGCTTGGACAGTTTGCCGTTTTATAATGGGACCCTATGGGAATTGGATTTACTGGTTTCTAAGCTGTAAGCTATTTTGGCTGTTAGTGGGGAGACAATTCGCCACGCGAAAACGCTGTTTGACAACCCACCGGCACGATTTGATTTGTAAACCATTGATTTGTCGCCTTTTCGCGTCGCCCCATTATGGCAGAAATCAGCTTCCATAGGGTGCACATTTTTAAAGCAGACCTTAAATCGCTATTGTTCTCGTACGTTATAACAATTTTTAATATACAGGAGTTTATATTGCTGATTGTATCGCTGCTACAGTATTCGCGCGCTAAAAAAACTCCGAATACTCAGCTGCGTGTAGTTATATTTGTACATAGAATAAAACGAATTCAGACCTGTATGTCGATTTCATAGCTAGCTATATATACTTACAATACGCAACTAATAGTGAAATTCACAGACCTTTCCTGTTCGTATAAGCTGCTTTTAGAACATGTTGTGCCAATCAAACACTGCAGAACTACATGCTACAAACCCGCGGGTATCTTTTTTCTTGCTATCAAGAGCTGTTTCTCTGGACATTGCAAGACATTTGATAAATAAACAAACTTTCTCGCTTTCAATGTGTCTGCATGTAGTTTCTTTTTCAATAAGATTGACGTCACGTCTGATGTATTTGTCATTATATGCTTTTAAGTGTTGCCAAACTACCAAAACGCGTACTAAAAGGGGTTTAGGTGACACCATAAATATTTGCGGAGAGACAAGGGACATACTCGATATTGGTAACTTTAAAAGGAAGAAACATCATGATTTATAAATAGTATAGTATATAGTATATTAAAAAGTATATTGTTTAGTAACTAGTATACAAGAAAAAGTTGTACTTCAGAAAATACATACAAATACGCATTTACAGATACATGAATATACTTCTAAACTGCTGTATAAAGTTTGAACGCATAGAGTTATGGTCATAAATAACGTTTTTTGGTATTGTCGAGTATTGTTTGTGTCGTTATTAAACTTAAACTTGTCTTATATTACATTGTATTACTATAAAGGACAAATACACAATGATTGATATTTTCCGTTGAAACTCCGTCATATCAACTGGAAAACTTCATTATGCAAGTTACAAATTTAATATGATGATCTAACACGAACGTGCCGTTTTTCTAACAAACTACTACAATAGACACATAGTCGGTATTTTATTTTAGTTATTTTATGCGAACAATCGGCTTTAATGCATTTGTGGTCATGAGCACGTTTGTGATGTCTCGTGGATTTAAAGTTATGAGAAACTCTATGGTATGTGAATGCTTTGAGAATGGAGTAACTAGAAAAATACATTTAAATCATATAACTTTTTAATCATTGTTATTCAATCAATTAACGAATGGAAATGCATGCCATCGCATAATAAAATTGTATAGCATATTTTGGTAAGCATGTACATAATTATGTAATTCCTCTTTTTGGATATGTTTTAATCATGTTTAACATTTCGTCATAAGGAAAATAGGTTTTTGATACGAGTATGACTGGTTTGGTCTTAGTGTGAAAATTGCTTTAACACACATTTACCACGTATTATTGTCAAGACATAGATTATCTTTGTAAAACGTTTAGTAAACATACATCAACTGGCGTAGATCAAGAGTTAGTACAGTATTCTTGTCAAAATGGTTCGTTTTATACCGTTTTAAATGCATTTTGTCCATCCTTAATATTGCTTATGCTGACACATATTTGTTATTTATTTTACTCATATAAGTTGCCACGGTATGTAAACATTAAGCAATGTATGTACGATCTAACAGCTGATATATCAATTGACATAAATTAAAACAACTCGACAAAAATAGTTATCATATACTTTGATTTAAAATGGAAGAAAGGAATCAGTGTTGTAAAAAGCATACATTTGTACCTCGTTTATCACAAACTACTTTCGGCTAAACAGCCGGAAACTCCAAAACAGGCGCGAGTTCGTGTAAACGTTGACTCGACAGTTCTTTTAGGTTACATGAGACTACTTAACAATGCAAAAATCGACACTCGCATGCACTTATAATTTATAATTTCGTTTGCAAAAATTACATAATTCTCCAGAAATAATGTAACACAACAATTGGAATAGTGCTTCTAAGGCAATATCAAACATAACAAAGATATCAATAAAACGATGGATGCACCCTAATGAGCTTTGCCAAGTAATGGGAATGCAATCAGAAGAGCGGAAAATAAAATAACTTAAAACAACGAGCACTGAAGGACGAAATATGCTGCAGCTGGAATTGCCAAAAGAGTGACGAATATACCGCTACAGTAAGGGCTTGTCACAAAATTATGGCATCCATTTAAAAACTAAACTACTCATTGAGAAAACACTTGTCAACCCGAAAGTAGTCATTGATTTGACTTGAATTTAGAGTTGAAATATTATTTATTCGCAAAGGATGTCTTTCGTGTGGTATCCTGTGCCAACGGTGTATTACAACTGGCATAATTGCTTTATATATTAATTGATAAAAGAAAACATATATCATTTTTGTAGGCATACATACCCATTGTCGATAATTTATCGTTTTCGGAGAACTTATTCGTCGGTACTACCATGAGCGTAAGAAATCGTAGGAGCGGAGTAGATTGGATGCCTAACGGCCTCGGGGCAACAGTTCAAAATATGCCCCCTCTACTTCAGGAAAACAATTTGACTGTTCCCCAGTGCCAATGAAGTATCTGTATAATATATTCGGGCGAAATATAATAACATGGTATACAGAAACCTAATATGTAGGCAGCAGTCAGGCTCGGATATATAGGATTTGGGGCAAAACAGGGTGGGTGGGGGCGAAAAAACCCTTCACTGCCTACATACCTGAATAGATGATATTTCGATTTTGCGATTTTTTTAACTCCATATGGGCATTAAATTTTACAATTCTTTGTAGCTATGCCTAAACTCTAAAAAAAAATGTAGAGTTAAAAATACCGCGGCTTTCGCAAATACAAGCACCTGATTCAAGTGTGCGCATGCGCGACTCGACAAAACTGTTCTGTGACGTGTTTTCCTAAATATATTTAAATGACTCTATGAGTTATAGCGTCTGCAAACGCTATAGATTTTAGGAAGACAAAAAGGACGAAAACTATATAGAATCATTGTTTATCAGTTAATAAAACATACGTGTCTAATTTTTAATGGGTTCTTTACGATTATGTAAGAAAGTCAAGTATTTTTGACAATTTTCTTTCGTTTTTACGATTGGACGATATGGAGTTTAGTCCCTTTAAGATGAAAGAGACCTTTGTTCCACGGTATTTATTAATGTATTTTTTGATAATAGCTAAAGAAAGTGTTTTATGCTTTCGGTCATACGATATTTACCGTTGTTTTTCAGACAAGATATCAGAAGATGTGGTATTAACGAATATGAAAAATTAAGCGACAGCACCACTAAAATATTTGTGTTATATTACAATAAATTGATAAAAGAACATATGACTGGAAACGGAATAATTGCGAGTGTTTTAATATAGAATCTTGGACGAGTTTACTTATAGGGGGTGGCGTTAGACGCTGCCATCCTAATAAAATCCGCCTATGGCATAGTCCGACATTAGCCAGTGTAACCATGTTCTTCTCACCTGAACAACATCGCAATCGACACATTAATTTGACCCAGACACCTGAAAACGGTGTGACGAAAGGTGTGACCTGAATACAGGGAGTAATAATATGACCCAAAAACCTTTAAACTGTCTGACGAAAGTTGTGACGTTGAGAATGGGAGGACTTCTTTTACCCATACACTTTTAAACTGTCTGACGACAATTGTGACCTAAAGAAGGCGAGCAATGCTTCATTCCCCACGTAAATATGTATAATAACGTAATGGACTTCAAATTCGATTGCTTGTAAATCCGGGGTATACGTTGATCTGATAATAAATGAATAAATACCTTACTTCAGAAATTGTCTGGTTGACATAAGATAATCATGTGTTAGAATGTTAAACAAACTTTTGCACTGGCGAATAATTTGATCACGAGTATAAAGCATGAATGACTGTAAAATTCATAGTTACCCTTTCTTTTTAAAATATGCACCGCTATAGGTGAGTTTTGGTAACAAGGGGTCGTATTCCAGAAACATCTTAAGTGAAATCGTATCCTTAGCCTAAAATCGTCATTTTTCTTAAGGTTTTTTATTCCATGTATGCATGAAATTCTGCCAAATTTTCACAATGTATCAACTAATTATTTACTACTATTTACTTAACTGCAATTGGATTCATTAGTCTATATTTAGTTTAGAAAATATTTCCTTACACAATTTGGAACTTAAGTGAAAATATTTTAAGATAAACTTACGATGTTTCTGGAATATGGCCCCAGAACATGTCCTTGAAATCTCTTGCTCGTTTCATCCTACACAAATATGAATGTATACATGAAGCAGATGGATAACAGCTTCCGTCAAAGATATTTTCAGTGCATTTAAACAGAACAACAGTGGGAACCATGTAAAACTTGTACATCAAAGGTCTGCTATGGTGCAAATCCTGGTGAGACCGTTAAATCATATTTGTTTTGCCATAATAGTGTTCAAAAACTCCTAAGGGAAATCTTAAACTTAAGTTGTACTTAAGTGAAAATTTCTGATCGATTTTTTTATGTGAAATCCAATGATGACTGTTCACAAAAGGGTAAAATATTAAACATATATTTGCAATATTTACACGTTTAAAACATTTTAATGTAACATGGCCTATACATGAAACAGCCACAATCTTAAGAAATTTACGTAAGTTTTCCCTTAGAAGGTTTGTAAGTACGGGCCCTGTACACTAAGAAACTGATGGTATGTAGCAAGTAAAATTCAAGTACGGGCCCTGTACACTACGAAACTGATGGTATCTAGTATGTAAATGTAAATACGGGCCCTGTACACTAAGAAACTGATGGTATGTAGTAAGTAAAATGTAAATACGGGCCCTGTACACTAAGAAACTGATGGTATGTAGTAAGTAAAATGTAAATACGGGCCCTGTACACTAAGAAACTGATGGTATATAGTAAGTAAAATGTAAGTACGGGCCCTGTACACTAAGAAACTGATGGTATGTAGTAAGTAAAATGTAAATACGGGCCCTGTACACTAAGAAGCTGATGGTATGTATTAAGTAAAATGTAAGTACGGGCCCTGTACAATAAGAAACTGATGGTATGTAGTAAGTAAAATGTAAATACGGGCCCTGTACACTAAGAAGCTGATGGTATGTAGTAAGTAAAATGTAAGTACGGGCCCTGTACAATAAGAAACTGATGGTATGTAGTAAGTAAAATGTACATACGGGCCCTGCACACTAACAAACTGATGGTATGTATTAAGTAAAATGTTAAGTACGGGCCATGTACACTAACAAACTGATGGTATGTAGTAAGTAAAATGTAAATACGGGCCCTATACACTAAGAAACTGATGGTATGTAGCAAGTAAAATGTAAGTACGGGCCCTGTACACTAAGAAACTGATGGTATGTAGTAAGTAAAATGTAAATACGGGCCCTGTACACTAAGAAACTGATGGTATGTAGTAAGTAAAATGTAAATACGGGCCCTGTACACTAAGAAACTGATGGTATGTATTAAGAAAAATGTAAGTACGGGTCCTGTACACTAAGAAACTGATGGTATGTAGTAAGTAAAATGCAAATACGAGCCCTGTACACTAAGAAACTGATGGTATGTAGTAAGTAAAATGTAAATACGGACCCTGTACACTAAGAAACTGATGGTATGTAGTAAGTAAAATGTAAACACGGGCCCTGCACACTAAGAAACTGATGGTATGTAGTAAGTAAAGTGTAAACACGGGTCCTGTACACTAAGAAACTGATGGTATGTAGTAAGTAAAATGTAAATACGGGCCCTGAACACTAAGAAACTGATGGTATGTACTAAGTAAAATGTAAATACGGGCCCTGTACACTAAGAAACTGATGGTATGTAGTAAGTAAAATGTAAATACGGGCCCTGTACACTACGAAACTGATGGTATGTAGTAAGTAAAATGTAAATACGGGCCCTGTACACTAAGAAACTGATGGTATGTAGTAAGTAAAATGTAAATACGGGCCCTGTACACTAAGAAACTGATGGTATGTAGTAAGTAAAATGTAAATACGGACCCTGTACACTACGAAACTGATGGTATGTAGTAAGTAAAATGTAAATACGGGCACTGTACACTAAGAAACTGATGGTATGTAGCAAGTAAAATGTAAATACGGGCCCTGTACACTAAGAAACTGATGGCATGTAGCAAGTAAAATGTAAATACTGGCCCTTTACTCTAAGAAACTGATGGCATGTAGCAAGTAAAATGTAAATACGGGCCCTGTACACTAAGAAACTGATGGCATGTAGCAAGTAAAATGTAAATACGGGCCCTGTACACTAAGAAACTGATGGCACATAGCTAGTTAAATGTAAGTACGGGCCCTGTACACTAAGAAACTGGTGGCATGTACCTAGAAAAATGTAAATACGGGCCCTGTACACTAAGAAACTGATGGTATGTAGCAAGTAAAATGTAAATACGGGCCCTGTACACTAAGAAACTGATGGTATGTAGCAAGTAAAATGTAAATACTGGCCCTTTACTCTAAGAAACTGATGGCATGTAGCAAGTAAAATGTAAATACTGGCCCTTTACTCTAAGAAACTGATGGTATGTAGCAAGTAAAATGTAAATACTGGCCCTGTACACTAAGAAACTGATGGCATGTAGCAAGTAAAATGTAAATACGGGCCCTTTATTCTAAGAAACTGATGGTATGTAGCAAGTAAAATGTAAATACTGGCCCTGTACACTAAGAAACTGATGGCATGTAGCAAGTAAAATGTAAATACGGGCCCTTTACTCTAAGAAACTGATGGCATGTAGCAAGTAAAATGTAAATACGGGCCCTGTACACTAAGAAACTGATGGCATGTAGCAAGTAAAATGTAAATACTGGCCCTTTACTCTAAGAAACTGATGGCATGTAGCAAGTAAAATGTAAATACGGGCCCTGTACACTAAGAAACTGATGGTATGTAGCAAGTAAAATGTACATACTGGCCCTTTACTCTAAGAAACTGATGGCATGTAGCAAGTAAAATGTAAATACGGGCCCTGTACACTAAGAAACTGATGGTATGTAGCAAGTAAAATGTAAATACTGGCCCTTTACTCTAAGAAACTGATGGCATGTAGCAAGTAAAATGTAAATACGGGCCCTGTACACTAAGAAACTGATGGTATGTAGCAAGTAAAATGTAAATACTGGCCCTTTACACTAAGAAACTGATGGTATGTAGCAAGTAAAATGTAAATACTGGCCCTTTACTCTAAGAAACTGATGGTGTGTAGCAAGTAAAATGTAAATACGGGCCCTTTAATCTAAGAAACTGATGGTGTGTAGCAAGTAAAATGTAAATACTGGCCCTTTACACTAAGAAACTGATGGTGTGTAGCAAGTAAAATGTAAATACTGGCCCTTTACTCTAAGAAACTGATGGTGTGTAGCAAGTAAAATGTAAATACTGGCCCTTTACACTAAGAAACTGATGGTGTGTAGCAAGTAAAATGTAAATACTGGCCCTTTACTCTAAGAAACTGATGGCATGTAGCAAGTAAAATGTAAATACGGGCCCTGTACACTAAGAAACTGATGGTATGTAGCAAGTAAAATGTAAATACTGGCCCTTTACTCTAAGAAACTGATGGCATGTAGCAAGTAAAATGTAAATACGGGCCCTGTACACTAAGAAACTGATGGTATGTAGCAAGTAAAATGTAAATACTGGCCCTTTACTCTATGAAACTGATGGCATGTAGCAAGTAAAATGTAAATACTGGCCCTTTACTCTAAGAAACTGATGGCATGTAGCAAGTAAAATGTAAATACGGGCCCTGTACACTAAGAAACTGATGGTATGTAGCAAGTAAAATATAAATACTGGCCCTTTACTCTAAGAAACTGATGGTATGTAGCAAGTAAAATGTAAATACTGGCCCTTTACTCTAAGAAACTGATGGTGTGTAGCAAGTAAAATGTAAATACGGGCCCTGTACACTAAGAAACTGATGGTATGTAGCAAGTAAAATGTAAATACTGGCCCTGTACACTAAGAAACTGATGGTGTGTAGCAAGTAAAATGTAAATACGGGCCCTGTACACTAAGAAACTGATGGTATGTAGCAAGTAAAATGTAAATACGGGCCCTGTACACTAAGAAACTGATGGTGTGTAGCAAGTAAAATGCAATTTACATAATGGACACACCCATAGTGAATGTCTGCATATTTTTGTACTCCGTTACATATTGTAAGCATAATATTGTACTGCTTGCTTCTATATATGTGTAAGCTGAAATAAAGATTACAAACGAAAACAAATATTTGATTAATAACGAAGAAGACAATTTATTAGTGCAAAGGCAGCAATGAAGTGTTGGTCTCTGAAAAGACAACGAATATGATGTGAATGGAAATATGTGTCACGTTCTATTTGCATTTCTACCGCTGAACTTGTTAAACTTCAACGTGGCCTGTCTGTACATTCGATTTGTTTCCGTACGTGTAAAGGGTAAAGGTTAAGCAATGTTTGAACATGAAGATTTGTATAAAGTATTTAATTTCATAACAAATGGATTGGAGTCCACCTAAGTACATGTCGTGTTATCGTCTGTTGCCTTGACGTCGCCTGTTGCCTTGACGTAACGGCGTGGACAAGTGTCAAGGACGTGTCTGTTTTGCGTACGCCTTTTAATAACCACCAGTTTGTTGAGTGATTTAAGGGGTATTGGGTGTATTAGTGAACTGTACATGTAAACTCTTTGCGTTCTCTCATGTTAAAGAGGGACTGTACGATTTTGTACGAAAACATAGTGTAAACCAGTCCATTTATTCTAAGTAAGACAGTAGACTTTTTAAATAAAACTATAATTTAAATGTTGATAAAACCTTATTAAGAGAGAAATTTACGTTTTCTTTGCAGTGAAATATAATACAGCGCATATATATAATATATATATAAAGCGTCTTGATAAGTAAAACTGATTCATGGCACAAGCACAGTTTCAATGATATAAATGTATATTCTATAATTGGGTAACGAAAGAGACTCGAAATAAAGAGACATACAAATCGTACAGCTCCTCTTTAATCTCATTTAAAAGGACACGTTTTCTGGCCTCTGTTGTGTAATTGATATGCTAACAATATTCAATTTGAGAATTCTTGACTACGAAAAGACTCGTTGAAAAGGGCGTGTGTACTAGCCTCTGCGGTGCAATGGGTACGGTGTGCGTGCGTACTGGCCTCAGTGGTGCAATGGGTACGGTGTGTGTGCGTACTGGCCTCTGCGATGCAATGGGTACGGTGTGCGTGCGTACTGGCCTCTGCGGTGCAATGGGTACGGTATGCGTGCGTACTGGCCTCAGTGGTGCAATGGGTACGGTGTGCGTGCGTATTGACCTCAGTGGTGCAATGGGTACGGTGTGCGTGCGTACTGGCCTCTGCGGTGCAATGGGTACGGTGTGCGTGCGTACTGGTCTCAGTGGTGCAATGGGTACGGTGTGCGTGCGTACTGGTATCAGTGGTGCAATGGGTACGGTGTGCGTGCGTACTGGCCTCTGCGGTGCAATTGGTACGGTGTGCGTGCGTACTGGCCTCAGTGGTGCAATGGGTACGGTGTGCGTGCGTCCTGGCCTCATTGGTGCAATTGGTACGGTGTGCGTGCGTACTGGCCTCTATGGTACAATGCGTGCGTACTAGCCTCTGTGGTGCAATGGGTACGGTGTGCGTGTGAACTGGTCTCAGTGGTGCAATGGGTACGGTGTGCGTGCGTACTGGCCTCTATGGTGCAATGGGTACGATGTACCTGTGTACTGGCCTCTGCGGTGCAATGGGTACGGTATGCGTGCGTACTGGTCTCAGTGGTGCAATGGATACGGTGTGCGTGCGTACTGGCCTTTGTGGTGCAATGGGTACGGAGTGCGTGCGTACTGGCCTCTGTGTTGAAATGGATAAGGTGTGCGTGCGTACTGGTCTCAGCGGTGCAATGGATACGGTTTGCGTTCGTACTGGCTTCTATGGTGCAATGGGTACGGTGTACGTGCGTACTGGCCTCTGCGGTGCAATGGGTACGGTGTGCGTGCGTACTGGTCTTAGTGATGCAATGGATAAGGTGTGCGTGCGTACTGGCCTCTATGGTGCAATGGGTACGGTGTGCGTTCGTACTGGCCTCTGTGGTGCAATGGGTACGGTGTACGTGCGTACTGGCCTCTGTGTTGCAATGGATAAGGTGTGCGTGCGTACTGGCCTCTGTGTTGCAATAGGTACGGTGTGCGTGCGTACTAGCCTCTGTGGTGCAATGGGTACGGTGTGCGTGCGTACTGGCCTCTGTGGTGCAATGGGTACGGAGTGCGTGCGTACTGGCCTCTGTGTTGGAATGGGTACGGTGTGCGTGCGTACTGGCCTCTGTGGTACAATGGGTACGGAGTACGTGCGTACTGGAATCTGTGGTACAATGGGTACGGAGTGCGTGCGTACTGGCCTCTGTGTTGCAATGGATAAGGTGTGCGTGTTTACTGGCGTCTGTGTTGCAATGGGTACGGTGTGCGTTCGTACTGGCCTTTGTGGTGCAATGGGTACGGAGTGCGTGCGTACTGGCCTCTGTGTTGCAATGGATAAGGTGTGCGTGCTTACTGGCCTCTGTGGTGCAATGGGTACGGTATGTGTGCGTACTGGCCTCTGTGGTGCAATTGGTACGGTGTGCGTGCGTACTGGCCTTTGTGGTGCAATAGATACGGAGTGCGTGCGTACTGGCCTCTGTGTTGCAATGGATAAGGTGTGCGTGCGTTCTGGCCTCTGTGTTGCAATGGGTACGGTGTGCGTGCGTACTAGCCTCTGCGGTGCAATGGGTACGGTGTGCGTGCGTACTGGCCTCTGTGGTGCAATTGGTACGGAGTGCGTGCGTACTGGCCTTTGTGGTGCAATGGGTACGGAGTGCGTGCGTACTGGCCTCTGTGTTGCAATGGATAAGGTGTGCGTGCGTACTGGCCTCTGTATTGCAATGGGTACGGTGTGCGTATGTTCTAGCCTCTGTGGTGCAATGGGTACGGTTTGCGTGCATACTGGCCTTTGTGGTGCAATGGGTACGGAGTGCGTGCGTACTGGCCTCTGTGTTGCAATGGATAAGGTGTGCGTGCTTACTGGCCTCTGTGTTGCAATGGGTACGGTGTGCGTGCGTACTGGCCTCTGTGGTGCAATTGGTACGGTGTTCGTGCGTACTGGCCTTTGTGGTGCAATGGGTACGGAGTGCGTGCGTACTGGCCTCTGTGTTGCAATGGATAAAGTGTGCGTGCGTACTGGCCTCTGTATTGCAATGGGTACGGTGTGCGTATGTTCTAGCCTCTGTGGTGCAATGGGTACGGTTTGCGTGCGTACTGGCCTTTGTGGTGCAATGGGTACGGAGTGCGTGCGTACTGGCCTCTGTGTTGCAATGGATAAGGTGTGCGTGCTTACTGGCCTCTGTGTTGCAATGGATAAGGTGTGCGTGCGTACTGTTCTCAGTGGTGCAATGGATACGGTGTGCGTGCGTACTGGCCTTTATGGTGCAATGGGTACGGAGTGCGTGCGTGCTGGCCTCTGTGTTGCAATGGATAAGGTGTGCGTGCGTACTGTCCTCTGTATTGCAATGGGTCCGGTGTGCGTATGTTCTAGCCTCTGTGGTGCAATGGGTACGGTTTGCGTGCGTACTGGCCTTTGTGGTGCAATGGGTACGGAGTGCGTGCGTACTGGCCTCTGTGTTGCAATGGATAAGGTGTGCGTGCTTACTGGCTTCTGTGTTGCAATGGATAAGGTGTGCGTGCGTACTGTTCTCAGTGGTGCAATTGATACGGTGTGCGTGCGTACTGGCCTTTATGGTGCAATGGGTACGGAGTGCGTGCGTACTGACCTCTGTGTTGCAAAGGATACGATGTGCGTGCGTACTGGCCTCTGTGATGCAATTGGTACGGTGTGCGTGCGTACAAGCCTCTGTAGTGCAATGGGTACGGTGTGCGTGCGTACTGGCCTCTGTGGTGCAATGGTTACGGAGTGCGTGCGTACAAGCCTCTGTGTTGCAATGGGTACGGTGTGCGTGCGTACTGGCCTCTGTGGTACAATGGGTACAGTGTGCTTGCGTACTGGCCTCTGTGGTACAATGGGTACGGTGTACGTGCGTACTGGCCTTTGTGGTACAATGGGTACGGTGTGCGTGCGTACTGGCCTCTGTGGTGCAATGGGTACGGTTAATTCGGATCCATATTGAGTTTTTTCTTGTTGTTCTATGTTCAGGCCCCAGGTCGATAGCAGACCATTTCATGAGTTAGTTGGATGCGCTTGGATATTCTGGACCGTTCTATCGCAGGCCACTTGCTTGTGATGGTCTTAGGTACCGCAAGCATCCTGTGGGAGTCAATACCCTTGGTAACTTCATGAAGGACATTGCTGCCCTGGGCGGTCTTAAGGGCAGGTTCACGAATCATGGCGGAAAGCGTACGTGCGCCACAGAACTCTACAATAAAGGAGTGGACGAGCAGGAGATCATTGCACGCACCGGCCATCGCTCTACGGCTGGCGTTCGGAAGTACAAGCGGGTGGGAGAGACAGTCCTCCATGAGGTATCGGCTTACTTATTGCATGGTAATCTTGCATATTAGGCTCCGCCCACCAGTCAGCGTTCTGATATTACAGTTATTGAATACCGAAAAGCAAAGAAAACCTTCAGAAATATGGTATAATAAGCACATATGGTTAAGTGCAGGATGCACATAACTTCTAAAATACGGTTTGAAAGATACGTTTTAGTATCATTTTAAAGGTCTATACGTAAGCAATAAGAAAAAGGCCTGTTTTTGCCCTTCTTTGTCTAGTGGTACCCAGCTTCATAACTTTTTGCCCATGTATTCATGCTCAAAATTGCAGCCTCTATGCCTTTCAAACCCGGTTCTGTTTTTCTAAGGTAAATATTCCGAGCTAGAACGTGTAGAATTTTTTACACGCTGTTCTTTCATAAGATTATGACCTTATCTTTCCAACAATGTATGGCGATATATTGCAAAGAAGCTTGGTCATGGTCAAACTTGAGATCAAACATTAAATAATTGTATAGGTAACAAAGAAGGAATTTATTTGCGCATGCGTAACCATGAGAAGAGGATTTGTACATCCACAATCCAACTCAGTGCGAAACCGAAGATCCCCTTTTACCCAGACTCGTTTTGGGTTCTCCGAAAAGCAAGCGAAGGAATTTTTTTATAAATACAGAATATAGATAAGTGTAGCATTATTATGTCGCCTGAAAAGGCGACATATAGGGGTTACTTTGGCTGCGGCGGCGTCCCTGTACTTTAGTTTGTGCAGACAATAACTTAAGAAGATGAAGTTAGGTTTTCGGCATAATTGCTCTAATCGCACTTGTGTTATGCCCCTTCAGGCGACACATCCGACTCGCGGAGTTCTAGTTATATAAATGCATTAAAATTCTAAAAAATTTGACTGACTGCTTTATTCCCAACAATGAACCTTCAAGTCCTTCAGGTTATACAACTGCGTATTATTATACGAGCCGGGCCCGGCTAGCTCATTTGGTAGAGCTCTGAATTGTCAATCCGGGGATCGTGAGTTCGAACCCCAGGCCGGCCACATACCTTGTGTGGGGATTGGTCATGAAATGATTTCTACGGCCATTCTCCCGTTACCTCTAATTCAAGTAGGGCAGTTGTCAGTTACTGGCATAAGTATGTGCACTTAGTACTGGTAAAACCGCATAATTCGGCTAAGCTTGCCCAGGAAAAGTGTAAGTAGATTAACTCTGCAGTCCACAAAATATAATTCAATACATCTTAAATTGGCATTAGTTCTTTTGAACGTTAATTACATTTATTCGACTGAAAACTGTTTCTTATTTACGAAAGGCATTTTATAATGTTCATGTTCGAAAACGCTTGGTGCGAACGGAATATACACCAATGTACATAGCCTACTGATTTACTCCAGAGGCATCACCAGCTATCGCATATAGAAACTGTACGATAAAAAGTCACCGAAACGTTTTTATTTTACCGATTTTAATGCGTTTTTTTTTTGTATTTTGATCGGTAAGATGTCCATTAGAAATGATTTCTGCAAAGGTTAATTTTTATTTACACAATTCTGGACTTTTTTTAACTGGTCGCCGTGATATAACTAAAATACTGTTAAAAACGGCGAAAATTCCAAACAAACAAACAAACAAAACAAACAAACATTATTATACGACCTAACGCAACTGAGCATTTATCTTGTATATTCAAACAATGTCCCTTTTAAAATCAAATAAAGTCTACATAGTTCTTCAACTTGAAATATATTCAACTTCCGCGTTGTAATTTTATGATTTTCTACTACATTGCCCCTTTAAATCGCTATATTAGCCAAACTATAAGTGATCGCTTTTGACCGTCACCAGGGAGTACAATAATTGACTTATTTACCTTTTTGCGAATACGACCTTTAAACATAGATACTAGATGACCGAAATAAACTCCCTTTGTGTTAACTCACAATCATATGACTGCATGTTACTGTACAAATAATTTAAAATTCCAAATTTTCGCAATAGTGTCAGCATTTCGAAATAGTGTCTATGCTTGGGGTAAAATCGTTTTCGCATTTAACTACGCACTACACACGTCAGCATGATAATCGAATAGTAAATTTATGAATGGAATACCTCGCCGTACGTATTATCGGCTCGATAGTATTGGGTGTGCGCAGCGCGCATGCGCGGAGAGTTTTGCTTACGGAACATGGCGCGCTATAAAAAGAACTCGCAGACGACAATTGATGAACATTACGCCTGAAAACGAACAAGGGCCGATTCCCATACTACTCGAGAGTTATTAACACGCGGACAATTTTGTGGTAATTAAATAAAAGCAAACGGAAATTTTAGTAATTTGTAACTCCCAAGAAACAACAAAAGAAACCAGAACCAACAGGTACGTTTTTTTTTCTATCAATCCGTGCGTTTCTTTCTTTTTTTTCCATGTTTATATATAACATCAATATTTCTCTATATATATATCCTTTGTTTATAGTTCTTTATTATTAGGTGACACATATTTTGGTAGTGATTTTTTTCAAGTGCGATAATGTTTACGTTCGCATATATTTAGTACGTACTACTTACACAATTTAATGAATATTGCTGGTTTTGCAATTATTATCAGTTGCAAATGTACGGAAATTAATTTAAAAAATGAAGAAAAAATAACCATATTTTTTCAGTTGCAATACTTTAACATATTTAATATGCAGCGCGATAGATATTATTTTCGCACAGGCTAATTCGGGACGGCACTTTCCGCCTACAGTGGGTTTATGTTTAGAAGAGACTTCCTCGAAATAGAAATACCATAACAGCGGAAAGTGCCGTCCTGGATTAGCCTGTGCGGACTGCACAGGCTAATCCGGGAAGACACTTTACGCACATTCATTAAGACCGGTTTTCCCACGACGCGCCTCATTTATATAAGTACAATGATTTGCCTCCGCCGGGATTCGAACCTACGACCTCCGGGTTCAAAAGTCTGTCACGCTAACCACTCGGCCCGGCGGACTCGTATATGTATATGTATATGCACTCGTATATGTATTGACTGGTAATTTGTACGCCATGTCAGTGATACACGTGTTTTCCAAAATCGACGAAAAACGTTACAAACGCTTCCTATTTAAAGGGACTGTGTCAATGAAAAATTGGCTACCTTTTGCACTATAAATGATATTGTGTGATATAAATGCGCTATTCTATGACATGTGCATTAAATAAAAAAATATATATATACAAAAGAAGATATTTGATAAAAACAAATCAGCAAAAATGTCTGAAAAAAATAAAACCCCAACTCGAAATCACAATTTCGACCTAATACGAATCAGTGACAGTTGACCGCGCTTCAACCAACTGCGCTTTCATGCTTGGCAATGAATAGTGTGTAAACTATGATCATATAAAATGCTCCCAATTCTGGCGTCAAAATGTAAACAGGAAAAGGGCCAAACAAACAAGACCCATTTTATAAATGTTTTTTTTTATATATCAGAATGTGTAAACTCTTTTCCCACTGTACATACCCTGTTTTAACCTTTATTATATGCCAGTATTAATATGTAAATTTCAGTTGTTGCTTTTTTTTTAGAAAATGCCCTACTGAGGCCATTTTCGATCACAGAGTCCCTTTAATCCATTTGAATTGAAATTCATCCACAAGCGACCTTTCACTTTGGTAGGTCTGTAACTGTTGCAATTAAAAACGCGTAAACGAACGATACTATGTATAACTAAGATATAATTTTCGATTAGAGTCGTTTTTCGGCTAATAAACAATTTTAAAACGACTAATCGGTGTTTATAAGCCAGAAGTCGCCAAGTAGCGGCGAGAATTTTAAACCGTTTACAATTATCGCCGCCTCTCGGCGACTTTTTATTTTCGTACAGGTGTCGAAGACATGTGGAAGGAATCTCGCGCAACTCAAACACTCTCGAACACATATCGTAGACATGTCTTCCCTTGTCGTAGCGTGTCGCTGTATAATATCGTTCTACGACATAACACGAGTTTGCTGCGAGACTTATCTTCGACATCTTCTAGTCCGTTTCTGGTAAAATGTCGTCATCAACTCGTGTTCATGTCCTCACAAGTCGTAAATACTCGTCCACACTCGTACATTCTCGAAGACATGTATTAGATTGTCGAAAAGATATCGTACGCATATCTCGGCTGAACTCGTGATAAAATGTGAGTATCGTACTTGTGTCGTGTCAATGTCGTGTCAAGGTTGAAGAGAACTCGAACACATGTCGTTTTGAAACAATTTCGCGACCAGCTCGTCCATTTTACGGCGAGTTATAACTCTCCAGAGCTCGTACATAACTCGAAGCTCAAATTTGCCACAGTGTGACAAGGCCTTAAGTTAATTGTTTATTATAGTGACATGTGAACATGTGTTAATATCATATACCGGTATACATCAAAACATAAAAACATGCGATTACACCCGGCCCATCTATCAATATCAACGCATATTAAATTCATACACAATGTAGTTATATTTAACAATTTAAAATGTGTATGTTACAGTGCATTATACACATAAAATATGTTTGTACCAACATGTTGACATGTTTTATTTATGTGTCGATGGACTCAGATAAGTCATTAATGAAACGTGATACTAAGTCGAGGGAACTCTCGTTCTCACGAGTTAGTATCTCGTTTCCTCGACATAGTCATAGTCCAGCAGATAAACAGAAAAATTTCAGATAACCGTGCAATAGCTTATATACAAAATGTTTTTGCATTTTTATGTAGCTAAGACATTGTTATTCACGAATCCGCGTGATGACACCCTGTCATCATTGAGCATTTCCGTAAAAACAAGATGGCGGACAAGATGGCCGCCAAAATGGCAAAAACTGCAAATTTGGTCTAAAAATGCTTGTCTGCAGCATAACTTTGTCCAGCTTGGATTAATTTTCAAATAACTTCCAGAAGTGACAAGTATATTAAGACAAAGTGTCACGCGCAAGAACCAGGTCCCTAGGTCCAAGGTCAAGGTCAGAATTTAAGGTCAAAGGTCAAATATAAGAAATCAACCCTTAACATTTTATCCGGGACATAACTTTGTCCAGCATGGATGGATTTTCAAATAACTTGGCAGAATTGAAAACATGGTGAGATGGAGTGTCGCGCGCAAGAACAAGGGCCTTAGGTTCAAGATCAAGGTCACAAGTCAAGGTCAAATATGAAATATAAGAAATCAATCCTGAACGCTTCGTCCGGGGCATATCTATGTCCGGCATGAATGGATTTTCAAATATCTTGGCAGAAGTGACAAGCATGGTGAGAGGGAATGCAACGCGCAAAAACCACGTCCCTAGGATTAAGGTCAATATCACAGTTCAATGTCAAAGGTCAAATATCAGAAATCAATCCTTAACACTTTGTCCGGAGCATATCTTCGTCCAGTATCAATTTTGTCACCCTGGAGGGATTTCCAAATACAATGTAATTTGTTATAAATGATCACCATCATGGTGTGGTATGTAACGCCCAAGCACCAGGTCCCTAGGTCCAAGGTCAGTGTCACATTTATAGGTCAAATGTCAAATATTTGCGCTGATCATAATGTTGTCATGCGTACAGGGATTTTAAATAAGAATGAAGAAATTAACACCATCATGAGATGGGGAAGTGAAGCAAACTAGAACTATAACTCATATATATTTACCAATGTTGTTATTGCTCACCTTGATATTGTTGTCTTGATATAGATTTCAGAATATACAAGAAATAGTTTTGAAAACTCAACTCACCACACAGAGGGAGGCTATGGAGATGAATTACATGTAGATGCACAAATACCATAGCTCTACTTTATTAATTTCTGATTTTTTTTTTCTCTTTAGTAATTGAATCTTTACCTCAAAAAAGCTTCTTTGACGGGCGTATCTTTATGACATTGGCACTCATGTTATGTCTTATAAATGGCATTTATAGCTCACCGGTTAACAGCTCAAATACAAAAAACAATCAACCGGTTACTGAAATACTATTTGTTGCCATCCCAAGTAATAAATGAAGTCTCTACCAATAGCACCGTATTTTTGTAATCAAACAAGGTTCAATTACTCTGGTCTTTCTGGTCCGATCTGGCCCAATACTAGACATTTACTGAGACCTTATGGTCATACACAAACAGTGCAAGTTTGGTCAAGATTAAAAAAAAAACGGTCATGATGGACCCAATCGCTCACCTGAGTACAGAGACCAGCTCTGACAGAGACCAGCTCTGACATATGAATGTCAGAGCCAACTGACCCACATCAGACAGATATCTTACTGGTGTTGGTCTGGCAATCGATAGGTGCGGTACAGATGCCTGTCATGCCTTCCCTGGCAATCGACAGGCAATATACAGATGCCTGTTCGGCCTACTTCTGTTAATCACCTGGCAATTGATAAGTGCAATACAGATGCATTTATGGGTCGAAACTGTAGAGAACAAGGCTGAAGCAATCGGTGATATGTTTACCATGCCCAAGCACACTTACATTGCACAGAGGTTCATCCGATCTCTACAATCACGTGAGGTTCAAACAACCAGCTGATTTCTATTTACTGTGTTTTGTTCCTTATTGTTGTACAATAATTAAAACAGTCGCAAGTGACAGCCATAAAGACACCTGTCAGTGTTACGTTTATCATCGATAAGGACTAGTCAACCAAACGAATCATCATTATACCAGTTAGCAGCTCAATTATAAAAACCAATTAACCGGTTACTGAAATACTATTTGTTGCCATCACTAGTGAAAAATGAAGTCTCTATACTGAACAAAGTCCATTTTGTTGCTTTTTTCACCAACAAGTGTCAGTAACTCTTTTATGTATTTATAGCCCAATCAGGAAATTCTTTATGCACAAGCAAGTTTGATCAAGATTAGATATAAAATGAAGTTTCTATGTTACACAAAGTCAATTTTTGCAAATTTCTCATAACAAAGGGGAATAACTTTAGTGTTCCTGGTTCTATCTGCCCCATCATTGCACCAGGTGAGATCTTATGGTCATTCACAAACGGTGTAAGTGCAGTCAACAAGGAATTACAAGTTAATTCTCTGTGTAAACTGAATGCTAATAATTGACAAATTATGCATTTTGTTCACACATAATACGCGAAAACTCTGATTCAATCCGGCCCATGTTGTACATTGACTGAAACCTTATGGTCGTACACGAACAGTGTAACTTGGTCAAGACAACAAATAAAGTCTCAATGCTCGACAATGTCCATGTTTAACTTTCACAAACATTGGCAGTGGCTCTAGTGTTTGTACCCACATCCGGGTCATTTTTGGATTATTTTGAAATCATCTGGTCATACACCGGATGTGCACGTTTGGTCAATTTCTGATAAAAAATGAAGTTTTGTGTGTTGCACAAAGTGCATTTTGCAGTTTTTCTCAAATTAATGGGCAATAATTCTAGTGTTCCTGGTCCGATCTGGCCCATTATTGAACAATAATTTATGGTCATACACAAACTGCAAGTTTGGTAAAGATTTAATGAAAAGTGGTCTCTATTGCATACTGGCGCACAATTGCCGACGCATTATGGATGATGCAGGACAGTAACCTGTGCCAATAGTTCACCAAGCATGAAGTCTCAGATGAGCTTACAAAAAAATGTGAAGTCTCCTACATTTTCAGTTGTTTCATTTTTTCTAACAAACAAGATGCAATTACTCTGGTGTTTGTATCCCAATCTAAGCCATTTTTTATTATTTTGCAATCATCTGCTCATACACACGCTGTGCAAGTTTGGTCAAGATCAGTGAAAAAATGAGCTCTGTATGTTGCACAAAGTCCATTTTGCAGTTTTTCTCGTGAAAAAGGGGCCATAACTCTGGTGTCCCTCTATACCAAAAGCTCACCGAGCACGAAGTGCTCAGATGAACTTAAACATTAATATGTGAAATACATATTTAAATTTCCAAAAGTGTTTGAAAGAGATAACATAATAACTTTTTTACACAAATGTATTATTTTTTGTGAAATTTTCGGCGTACCTATATTTTTGAAAAATAACTAAACTTCTGAAAGTGATATAATGTGTTTACTTT
>CM051032.1:32498542-32521042 GCA_027627225.1 Congeria kusceri | reverse complement strand
CCTTAAGTTTAAATACTATATTTTTAGACTGTGAAGCCAACAGTCTTTAGTAGGGCGATTTTGAGAGATTGCATCGCGTGACCTACTTTTAACTTTGAAGGCCACGAAGCACTAACAATCGATACCCCACAAAGTTATACGCTTCATCGGCTATTTTGGCATGTTCAGGATTAGTCGACACGTTGTCTGTTATGCATGTTACTGCGTTTGCATTAAGTAGTTTGTATTCAAACACATATATCTGTCAATATATTAAAAGTAGGGAGTAAATCAATGAGTAGTTAGATTTGTCTTTTGTACAAATGGCATTGCAGAAATTCCATTTCGTTCAAACAGATGTTTCCTTCTGTAACAAACTTTTTGCTCTCTATATTTCCCTTAATTTTTGTTGTTTTCCTTTTCTTGCCAAGTGTCTTCCTATGCTATCAGCGTTTTGATTCTCTACAGGCGTATCAGAAGAGGGCAATCGAACACGGTCCAATCTACAAAGAAAAGATTGCCACCATCAGCACCGTTGTCATTAGTGACCCGAATGAATACTCAAAGGTCATAAGGTCAGAGAGCAAGTACCCGATACGCCGAGAAATGGAGCCTATAGCCCACTACAGACGACAGAAAAACCTGGACCTCGGATTGGTCAACGAGTAAGACATGTTGCATCTTCTATTTTGGTTCCTCCGCCAAAGAGTTTTTGCCGGCATTGGTTTGTCTGTTTGTTTGTCAGCAACTTTTATAGGTTAGCTACCAGTAAATCATTGTGTATTCCTCCGTGGTCTAATCGAAATTAGTGCATATTACTAAATAGTTCCTTTTCTCTTCTGGTATAAAAGCCATTTAGCAATCGCAGACATGCCTTTTGCGGTTATCTCTTACATCCCATGTGCGTCTGGAACATTGTGGTGCATTTTATTGGAGGCTAACTCGAAATGTGAACTTTTGGGGTGTGTTTACTGTGATATGGGGCTTTTGTCGATATATGACTGCCGAAACACTGTGTCTGCATTTTGGTGAGATACATTTTCTTAGAAGTAACATGACATGTCTTTTTTATTGCAATTGTTGAAGAGGACGGCTTCGTCTTTAAATTGATACCAGGCTTGCAAAATCTGAAATAAAGAAAAGGCTAGAAAAATGCTTGGTAAGTTTGCCGTTTTATAAAGAGACCCTATGGGAATTGGGTGTATATACTGGTATCTAACCGATATTCAATTGTTATGAACGAATTTGCACGCACATTTCGGATAAGGTTAGAAATGGGTCAATGAGCAAATGCTTAGATTTTGGTCGTGATCCGGATCAAACGCTGGATCCAGGATTGCTTTAAATATTAAATATATAACCACATTATGCTGTATAAATCATTACTTACTCAACATAATAGTGAATAATCTGCCTTGATGAGGTCTGCGCTCTCCCAAGTTTTTCTTGTGGCTGTTTTTCTTTACTTATTCGTTCGTTCGTTCGTTTGTTTGTTCGTTCCATCAAAAGCATGGGTATTTGTGACAATTAAAAATGTTCATACAGCATGTCGGGCATTTGCCTCAATAAAACTAGGTCATTGTGCTCGACTAACTTCAGATTAAAAATGGATAATCAAGTATCGAAACGAAACCTTAATTGCAATGTATACTAATACCCATAACATCAAACATGTGATCCGCCACGTGTTGCGAGTTGTCACGTGTATATCACAACATACACGTGACGTTTGTCAAATAGGCGCGAAAAGCTTTAGATTATTGCATTCCATAAGTCGGATCACTAGTGTGTGGACAATGTATTATTAAATCTGGTTTCTGATGACATCACTAGTGGTGGTCAAACACGTGTTGAGAATTTTGCTTTATGATATAAAATGTCAGGTAGTATCTATTGAAGCCCAAAACAAACAAATGCCTTGCGTGGGCAGTAGATGATTACCTAGTAGTTGTTAAAAGTCAATACAAGTAATGAATATTAAACTTCTACAGGTAATTTTAAGATTACGTTGTTAGGAGCGTCACATGATATGTTATAATTATGAGATCCAGATATGTTATGATTATGAGATCCAGATATGTTATGATTTCGGCGCGCAATGAATTAAACAGTTTATTATAACGATTTGTGGACTGAATATAAAGACGGCGCGTAACTGTAAATACAAACGTCTGCGTCTCTCCGTTTATACCATGTGCTTTATTTTTTGGGGACGTGTGACAAAAATGTAAACATTGTCAATTGGCCATTCCGTGAATAGCATCGAGGATTTCAAGAGATGCAGAATCCTGCCTGACTTCAGTATGTTGAGCCTTGTAGAACAAATTTTTTTACAAATCATATTTTTCAAATTTTGTAAACAATAGGATCACAGGGGTGAACATTGAGATCATATTCGTCACACATCATAGTCTTCTTCTTCATATTTCTGTGAAATTTGTATCGAAACCACTTTTCGATTTGCAATAAAATCGTATTAATTATTCTGTGAACCTCACGCATACCCCATTTTTGGTCAATCACATTCCTCACACTTAAAAATGTGACAAATGAGATCTTATTCTTCACGGATGTATGAAAAATATAATCCTACAGAGCGTGAATTTTTCGTTCTGACCTGTAGAATTTCAACCCAGGGATCATGTGACTCGTGGTTGTCAAAATCTGTTAAAATCCCTGACTGGCCGTTTTAAAATTACCGGTAATACGTTTTGTTCGTTGATAGCCAAGGTGAGAACTGGTACAAACTCCGCACTGTCACCGCCCCAAAGATGTTGAAAATGAAGGAGGTGCTCGATTTCTGCGGACCAATGAACGACGTGGGAAACGATTTCGTGTCACACCTGTCAGACGTGCGCCAATCCAACGACGATGTTATCGGACTTGAGAAGGAACTCTTCAAATGGGCGTTTGAATGTACGTATTTTGCTTTTTCGTTCACCCGAACTATAAGGGTTTTAAACAGTGTTGTACAGGGAAAGATCCAGAACGAAAAGGCAGGGCGCGGCACCCTGTTCTTGTTTGCCCAAACCCCACCCCTGCTGCCCATCTCGGCTGGTCAACACCGAAATGTTGAATATCGTTGAAAATGTAATACATAGTTTGCAAATATTCATGAAAAATGAATATAACATGTTTTAAAACATTATTAGGATAAATATACAAGCATTAAAAAGGAAAACACATAAACAAACTGGATTAACCATATGAGAAATTGTCAAACAACCAGTCCTGTGTTCACAAAAGATTAACTGCAGGATCAAGATCAATCTTAGCTGTTCTTGATCGTCTAGCTCAACTGAGCCGAATCTGAAAAATATTTTATTTTCGAAATAATTTTCTTCTAGATTAAATAAACATGCATTTAATACTAAAATCTTCATATCAGATAGAAAACGAACGCTGAGAGGTGATCGTAATATTGCTGTAATGTGTATTTGACCAACAATTAAAATTGATCCAGATTTTTAGTGAACGCCATTTTTTAGAATGATCCTGAAATATCGGGCCCAAGTTTATCTTGAACATGAAAATCCGGCTTAACTTGTTTTGTATACATGTGTGTGTATTTCGAAGCACTTATACCTAATAAACTTACTAGCGACTCACGAAAGTTGGGACGATTTTGAATCATAGCCTCAATTTCCAGCTATTTATTTTTTACTGAAAGATATTTTAATTTTGGTGCGGTCTTGTGCTGTGGGGGGAAACCGGAGTACCCAGAGGAAACCCCACCTGTCCGGTACGGTAACCACCATTCAAACTCACTTGCGGGGTTCGTGAGTTCGAGCCCCTGCCCGGCCACATAACTTGTGTAGCGATTGGTCATGAAATTATTGCTACGGCCATTCTCCCTCTACCTTTGATTGAAGTAGGGCAGTTGTCAGTTACCGGGGTAAGTATGTACACTTGGTACTGGTCAACCGCTTAGGTCGGCTTAGCTTGCCCAGGAAAAGTGTATGTTAACTGACCGCCGTTGAATGACTGAAATACTGTTAAATACGGCAAAAAAAAAAAAAAAAAACAGTATTAGAAATCACGTAGGTATAAACAGTTGTTATACGGTCATCACGTAAGTTCAAACTCAAACGATTGTAACACGCAACGGTGGCGCAATTTCAGTGCGTGAGGTGAGGGTGAGATTTTCGTAGAAGGCGCGACACGAAATGAGACGATCGTATGATGACACAACGCGAAGATGTATTAGAGGAGTCGTGACGAACATATTCTCTGCTCTTGATGTGGTCTCGCACCATTTCTGACAACTCCACATTGCAGCATTGACGTAGATTGCGCCTTTACATACGCCAGTTCGTATCGCGTCTCAAATACCCGCCGTGTTTTTTATAATAGTTCTTATAAGAACTGTGTTTATAACGAAGTGACACCGATATCAGCCATTCGACACTTTAGTTGTTTTCCTTGATTAAAACCTTGCACCATTGTATCTACCAACATAAAATTATAAACCACATTGACATAGGTCATGTTATTCTATACATCTATAACAACTCAATTTTTATGTAATGTAATTTTCAGTGAAAAATGAACAGAAAAACGTTAATATTTATATTTCCACAATAATGACGTTTTACGTAAATATTGCACTCAATTAATATGTGTTGTGTTCAAAATATATTTAATCTTATACATTAAAGGGAATATTTGTATGAAAACCGAGACTGACAATATGAATAAAATTATCATATAGTCAATGAAATAATAAACGCTATAGAACTTTAGAAATATATGGTACAAAGACGTCTAAAACCAAGTCTATACTATATCGTATAAGGTGATATTCGATTAATCAAATTGAATAGAAAATGCATACTAAAAAGAAAACCTCAACTCGAAATCGAACTTCAAAATAAGCTCAACAGCAGTTTGTGACAAACAGAACTGAAACCATCTGTGTTAATCAAGCGTTCTAGTGTATGCGTGCACATTGTTTTTATTCTCGTGTAAGACGAACACAAGATGTCAAATGTCATCAAGGAAAGGACGAAACAAACTCGAAAAAAATATGAGTTTGCTATTCGGGTAGGCAAACCATGTCCACGTTATTTATGACCTACGCATTATTTTTACTCTCGCTGTATCAATTTAAATATATATTTTTGTAGGAAGTTGTGTATGTTTTCTCTTTTCATGATATTTTCATAAACATAACCCCTCTAAGGTATTGCATTAATAATAACAGATACTAACGTGCCATTTGGGACATTGATGTAGTGTCTGAACCAACTTTATGAGATCGTTTTGCCTTGTATTTCGTGACACAACAGGTCTCTTTTTGATATATAAATACTCGGTGACGATTGCAAACTCTCACGAAAGGTTGGCATTATTGCAGTTCCAGTCATGCGTGTCGCGTACTTGTATTGGTCCTAGGTGTTAATAATTAAATACATAAATTATTTTAATTTATTCTTATTTCGCGTGTAAATAATTTATCATTTTTTGTGACTGAGAGCCCGTCACGCGTGACTGTAAATGCCAATAACTGGAACTGTTCGAATTTATATTTAACGGTAGGTCACGTGTTTCGGTCATGCTGGTAAACCTTGTGTAGGAATGTCACAAACCGCAGTAATCCAGACAGTGTATCTGTAGACATTATGAGTCATAGGATTCTTGTTACTTAGGCAAAAAAAAATATAAAAAAAATTAAGCAGAACTGGCGCTCTGGTTTCGATTAGTCTTTTGCCCCTATACCCAAGTTTGACGATCGATTTGCAGGTCAGAATCGCTGCGGACCTCCATCAGAGTTTCCCCAGAATTGAAATCGATATTCTACCGAAACCAACAAATATCCTCTATTTATATCGCTAACCCTTTTAAAGATAGTCTCCCACGCTTATAACAATATTGATACCGTTATGCCCGTTTATTGAACCATGAGTTCGAAATAATATTGTTTCTACGGCTCTGCTGCACTATTTTAGACCCCAAAACACCCACGAACTGAAAAATTAATGTAGGCGTATAATGTTTAGTAATGACTCAGTTACACTTGCAAACGCTACATTTTTACGTATAATGTTTAGTAATGACTAAGTTACACTTACAAACGCTACATTTTTACAGGGACTATATCATCGAAATTACCTCAAGGTGGACATTTATGTAATTTTTTTTTAGATAATTGAGATATTAAAACTGGCATATATAAGAACGGGTCAAACAGGGTATAAATAATGGAAAAAGAGTATGCGCATTCTGAGATGAATATCAATTTATAAAACGCCTCGTGTTTGTTTGGCCCTTTTTATGTTTACATTTTGACGTCACAACTGTGATTATTTTGTATAACCATTGTTTACACATTACTCCTTACCATGCACAATAGTGCAGTTTGTTAAAGCGCTGTCTGTCATTTCTTTGTATGGCTCCTTAGCGTACACCTTTTTTGCTGATTTGTTTTTATCAAATATTTAATTGTGTATTCTATTATTTAGTATTTATTTAATGTATATGCCTTAGTATAGCCCATTTCTAACAATTAATATTATTCAGAGCGCAATAGGAAACCAATTTTTCGTTGACATAGTCCCTTTAATACTTTTTGCGTTCGTATTTATCTAGTGTTAAATAATACGATCTGTAGTTTGTTGTTAATTTTCTGTTTAACGTACATCCGCATTATTATTCTGATAAGCACTTTGACAAACTTTGCAAATAACTTGACTGCGAATAAAGAATAAGTTGTAGTTAACATCGAACTCGGTGGATTCTCAAAATAATACATTGTACTTGTAAGCGATGAGATTTTACTTTTAGCTATGATAACACCATTGAAGCAATGTGGCCGATAAATACAACAGCCTTTTTGTAATTTATAGCAGTTTTAAACTAAAAATATTTATGAAAAACACGCATCACACAAACCCAGCGAAAAATTACAGTATTATTATGTGCACGCTGACGGTGCTAAATTAGGTCACACCTCTGAAAAATAACTGTTCTGCAAATCAGTTAGTACGAGATATTCTTGTTTAGGCCATGCACATGTGATTCTATGTTTAGCGTCCCCGTGATTTTTCAAAACCAACCAACCAGGCAGGAAAAAGCAAACAAGGAGTCGATAAAAAACACTTTTCTTCAACAACTTATTCATGGCTGTGGTACAAGCTAAAGCAAATATTTGGTTGCAAAACTGTTATATATCATCTTTACATTGGAAACCTACTTTAACACAGTATTATAACAGTGTAAATTGACTAGTTGCACACTGTTTTTACCAAAATTGGTAAAAAACACATACAAGTCTTTTTATTATCATTTTTTTCAACTTTAATATACGTTTTTCACATTGTCAAATTGTTGTTTTTTCTTTCGTTCGGGCATTCAAAACCTACCAGCCCGAGGGCGCTAATCAAAGACTCAAATTGGTATGGCCATGTTGTTGTACTTGCATCATTTTCATTCCAGCAATCGGTACGTTCCTGTTCGAGGAGAGGATCGGCTGTTTCGCCAAGCCTACGCCAGCAAAAGCGCAAATGTTCATCGACCATTTACAGGAATTTTCATTTCATTCCAGCAATCGGCACGTTTCTTTTCGAGGAGAGGATCGGCTGCTTTGCCAAACATACTCCAGAAAAAGCGCAATTGTTCATCGACCATTTACAGGAATATTTCAAGTACCTCCAACCACTGATGTTCAACGTGCCAATCTACAAGCTCTACCCAACGAAACTGTGGAAGAAATTCGAATACCACTCGGACACCGTGTTTAAACTGGGTCGATATTTCATAAATAAGGTACGGGAATCCGCGACAGCATTTGCGCGAAATTTGTACCGCCCGAATTTAAGTGGTTTTACAGTATTCAAACAAATTTTTTTACAAATTTGAACACTTCGGTCTAAAGAGTTTTAAATAATTTGTTTTAAAAAAGTTTCCTTATATTGTCTTTCATTGAACATGCATATACATATATATATCGTTCAAAGTTCTCTTAAAATACGAACCTGTAATAATTGTTTTTAATTTAAATTTCACTATGTTAAACACGTTGATTTGACACATTACCCGACACTGACCTTTATGCATGAATATATACGTATATTACAAATCCGTTACAATTAATATATTCGTTTCCTTTTTGGAGTCGAGTTAAATCGGTGAAAGTGTTTTCCACTGAAAATACAGTTATGGTACCATTAAACACGTAAACCACGTGCACGAACAAAACCGAGTATAAATATGGGGAAAAAATTGAGCGTGTAATAGATGGTAATAGAGTTCACGAGAGTCGGGTTAATGTGTCTGAGTATAGGGCTTATCATTATTAAAACCGTTACCTTTTTTTCCTTTTCTTGTGCTCACAGAAAGTTGCCGAGTTGGAGAAGACGGCCGAGCTCCCTACGTCCGCCCAGGATCCCGAGACGGAAGAGCGGGTCCCATTCCTGACATACATGCTCTCCCAGGAGTCGCTCACCTTGGACGACGCCCTGTCCACAGCCGTTGACCTGCTTGCGGCCGCCACTGAAACGGTAAGCCAAAACTTGTTACGGTATATAGTCTAGTCCTTAGAGAGATGTGTGCTCATTTTTGGTCCAGGTAGTTTTTTCGCATGTTCGCCCAAAGTTCAATTTTAGCGAGGGTGGTCAGTTGGCATACTGCATGTTACCATATAAATAAACATCGCGTCCGAAAGAGGCGCTCTTTTTTAAAATCACTCCTTGTCTTATTGTTATTGTTGCAAATGTAATGCTAATAGTTTGATTTTTTAGCCGGTTTTTTTTAACGAAAAATCACGGCTTTTTGATTAGCGAAAACCGGTCGGTTGGGCGGGAGGCCGGGAGGTTTTATGTTGCGATGTCGTTAGAAATGTGCGTTAAAGTTTCGTATTCCTGTCATATTCTCAAAAGTTCTTGATCAATCTTCATGAAACTTTACAGAAACGTTCCTTGGATGATCCTCTACCAAACATGTGAAAATAGTTCAGCTTCACTGCACAAGATGGCCGCCAGAGCTAAAAATAGAATTTTTTTTATGTCTAAACGCCATTTTCTTCTTAACCTATGGCTAGATTTTCAAATAATTTTATGCAAATGTTCGATTAATGCTCCTCTACTAACCCTATTCAAATGGTTCCGCCTCACTGCACAAAATGGCCACTAGAGCTAAAAATAGAATTTGCGTTAAAGTTTTGTATTCCTGTCATATTTTCAAAAGTTCTTCGTCAATCTTCATGAAACTTTACAGAAATGTTCATTGGACGGTCTTCACCAACAATGACTTGTACATGTACCCCCATCGGCAAAATAAATAATTCCGGCTTTAATGCGGTTTCCGCATTTTTCTCTTGTTAATGTTTGTCAAAATGAATGTTTACTTAAAGGGCTTTCAAACAAGGTTATGATCAAGGTCACCAAAGGTCAATGTTAAGGTCAATTTAAATAATATGAAGCTGGCGTAAATTGTATGACATGCAATCTGTTTTGTATCAGATTTTGAGACTTTCATTTGAAATGCTGTAAATTAGTACTAAACGTAAGAGGGTTCCTAAAGAAGCCAATTCGTGTCCCCCGTGCTTATTGGTGCTTGTATGGTCTTTTTTTTCACAAATCATATTTTTCCCACACCTTGGAGAAATATGATCTCATTTGTCACATTTTACAGTGTGAAGATTCAATAATGTGATTGGCAAAAAACGGGGTATGCGTGAGGATCAAAGATCTGAATATGACTTCATTGCGTATCAAACACTGGATGCTATCACAAACTTCACAGAAATGTGAAGATTAAGACTTTTATGTGTGAAGAATAAGATCTCAGTTTTCACATCTGTGAAAAATGAGATGTGAACAATATTATTTGTGAAAAATATGGTCATACAGTGCTGTTTTGACGCCATATTATATTCCACAAGTTTCCACCTTTCCCAAACAAGCACGTACAAGGTAGAGACTCATGCGTCACACAATTTATGTACAAGAGGATAATGTAAATTCGAACCCAAGCCCGGCAACATAACTTATGTGGGGATTGGTCATGAAATTATTTCTACGGCCATTCAAGTAGGGCAGTTGTCAGTTACTGTGCACTTAGTACTGGTAAACCGCTTAGATCGGCTAAGCTTGTCCAGGAAAAGTGTGAGTAGGTTAACTGACCGCCGTGATATGACTGCAATACTGTTTTTTTTTTTTTTTTTTTTTTTTTTTTTTTTTTTTCCGTTCTATATATTTTATTTTCCTCGTCAATAGGTGTGTGAGGGTCGAGGGCATCCCCCTCCACACCGTACATCATGAGTATTGATAATAGTTCCACATGCATGATATATAATATTACAATGAAGACAAGTGCTCACAATTGCATATTAACAATAATATCATAATTGCTTAAACAGCAATATACAAATTGATACACGTATTGAAATTTTGAATATACGGATAAACTATGCAAGTCACAATGTTCTTAACGATACAGATTTAACAAAATGTCCCATTCTTTATTTGTAGTTCTTAAGTTAGAATGTAAATTGCAGAAGAGGTTCATTTCCTTCAAAATATGATACTGGATAGAAAAGAATGATCTTGCCGCGATAACGGTAGGTAATGTTTGATTCATTTTACAATTATAAATAAACCTTTTAGTGAGAAGGAATGTTAGATTAAGAGGACCACTTGTGTTTTTATGTCCTAACATGAAAGAGGGTGCATTTATGAAGTCAGCGAATACCTCAAAACCTTCAAACAAATCAGCAATAAATTTTTTAACGTATTTACATTCCCAAAAAATGTGCTCAATTGTTTCCGACATATCATGACAGAAAGAGCATTCAGCTGACGATTTATAATTGATTTTATACAAAAAATAGTTGGTACCAATAATTCGGTGTATAATTCTATACTGGAACCATTGTAGCGTAGAATCTTTGGTTATACAAAATGGCATACTAAAGATATGGTTCCAGTCTTTTAATTCAATATTTTCAAAAATGCTCGTCCATTTTGACATACAGACTGGTAAAGTGTCATTTGTTTTAACAATATTATACATGGGTTGGGTACCTTTTTGATATTTTAAAATGGATATCACTTGAAGGGGAACAAAAGGCTTAACAAAGTCAAAATCTGCAATCGTATTCAGAGCAGATGTTTTATCGAACAAACCATATTTCTTCAAGTATTTAGTAACTACATTAGTAATACCTATGTAATGCAAGTAGTTTGGATAGAAATTATATCTGTTACACAGTTCTTCATAGCTATATAATTCTAACCCATCGTTGTTTTTGATCAAATCGCAGATAAAATGCACGCCATTTTCAAACCATGTTTTGAGGAATACACTTTTATTACCGATCGTTATATCAGGATTATAGAATATTGGGGTTTGTAATATGGATTTTATATTTAATGATTCTGCTTTGCGGAAATCAACAAACGATTTTAAAGTGTCTTTCCAAAAAGCATTGCCTGTTTTATTTATAAGGTTTTCTGGATAGTGAACACCACAGTTGTAAAGTTTTTGGGTGTCTATTATCATTTTTACAATATTAATCCATTTACCATTTCCTGTGATGATCCTTCGTATCCAAGAACATTTCAACGCAATTATAAATGAAAAGATGTCGACCATATTAAGACCTCCTTCAGTATATTCTTTAATAAGTACATTTTTGTTAATTTTTGAACTCCCATTCCACACAAAGTTTAAAAGGAGATCATTTAGCTCAACCAATATTCTATGTGGTGGATTGGGAAGTGAAACAAATAAATGGTTAAGCACTGGCAAAGCAATCGTTTTTATTACTTGTATCCTTCCAATGGGAGTTAATATCCTTCTGGACCAGTTTTTAAGCAGCGTTCTAATTCTATACAATTTATCCATATAATTAAGATCTATCATCTTATCAAGATCGACATGAAATGTTAAACCAAGCATATCAAAAGTATGCTGGTTCCATTTTAACTTCCATCTAGTTTTTATGCTTTCGGAACTGAATTTATGCTTCCCTATCCAAACTACTTTGGTTTTGTCGAAATTTACCTTTAAGCCAGAGCACAATGTGAAATGCGACAAATCATCTAAGGTTTCATTAAGGGATTCTGCAGAGCCATCCAGGAGTATAGACGTATCATCAGCAAATTGCGATAACTTATATTCAGTATTATCGATTTTGATTCCTTTGATTTTGGGATTTGCCCTGAGTTTAAGAGACCAAATTTCAGCGCATAAAATAAAAATATAACAACTGAGGGGATCACCTTGACGACAACCACGTTGTATTTGAAAAAACTCAGATAACGACCCACACTGCGTTACTGCTGAAATGCCATCCTTATATAAAACGTTAAACCATTTTTTCATGTCAGGACCGAAATTAAACAAGGAGAGTGTTTTGTTTACAAACCTCCATGACAAGGAATCAAAAGCCTTTTCAAAATCTATAAGTAGGAGAAGTCCGGGAATATTATTTTCCTCAGTGTATTTCAAAATGTCGTAGATTAGTCGAGTGTTTTCACCTATGAACCTGCCTTTGATAAAACCAGTTTGATCATTATTTATAAGTTTGTTAATGTATTTTTTTAATCTATTAGCAATACTTCCAGAACCAATTTTATATACAGTGTTTAACAATGTTATTGGACGCCAGTTTTTTTAAAATTCTCTGGGTTTATCACCCTTAGGTATGCAAGTAATTATCCCCTGTCGTTGTGTTATAGACAAAATGCCGCTATCGAATGCGTGATTTAACGCTCTACAAACAAACGTACCTAATTTGGGCCAAAAGACTTTGAAGAAATCAATACTAAAACCAGACGACCCAGGGCTTTTGTTGTTTGCCATGTTTTTTAAGACAAAAGAGGCCTCACTTAGTGTTATTGGCCCTTCTAATAGTTTTGACTCTTCATACGACAGTTTAGGTATGTCAATATTTGCTATAAAAAAAAAGCTATTAAAATCATCATCAATGTTGGTATTGTCGTTATTTTGATACAATGTTTTATAAAACAAAGCGGTTTCGTTCAAGATATCAACCTGCTTGTCTAAAACAAGTCCGTCATCAGTTGTTAGGCTAGTGATAGTTTTTGTTGTATAGTTATATTTTTCGAGGTTACAAAAAAGTTTTGATGGTTTTTCTCCAAATTGTATCCATTCGGCTCGCGATCTTATTATGGCTCCTTTTAATTTCTCTTCTTGTATTTTCATTAGTTCATCTTTTAATTCAAGAATAATTTGCACGTTACTCTCGGTCAACAATTTCTCGTGTTGTTCAATTTCAGCTTTTAATTGGTTTTCGCGCTTGTTACGCGATTTTGTTTTATACGAACTATATGAAATAGCTTTACCTCTTATTTCCATTAAAACTGTATCTAAAAAAAGTTGGTCGTTTATTAAAAACTGTATGTCTTGGTCAGATATTGTATCAATGTTATCTTTATTGTATACAGGTAACATATATTGTTTCTTTATTTCGGTAATTGTATCATTTATTGTGTTAATGTAGTTGAGAAGCATGTTATTATGTTTCCACAGACCTTTTCCGTGTTTAAAATCAGTAAATTTTAATGTCAACGTTACACTCGAATGATCAGATTGGTAACTGGGCAATATATTAATGTCGTGAAAAAACGGTGACAAAAATGACGATAAAAGATCAAAATCAAGCCGGGCTTGTTGTATTGGATTTGTTCTTCTCCATGTATATCGTCTAGAGTTAGGATATAATATCCTAAAAGGATCTGTAAGAACACGATCTTCCATATTTTTTAAAATAAATTAATTCTCTTGCATTTTTATTATTTATTGATTTGTAGTTATGATAATCTATATTTGGGTCTAGAACCAAATTAAAGTCGCCACAAATTAAGTAGGAGTCATTTCCAATATTGTCAATAATATCAAAAATATTGGTGAAAAAATCGGGACTGTCAGAGTTCGGTCCGTATATAGAGGCAAGTGTGAGTCTAGTTTCACCAATATTTATATCCAAAATAATATAGTTACCAAATTCATCATATTGTACATTATGTATTTTATACTCAAGTATTTTCGACAAAAGTATTACTACACCACGCGAATTAGAAGAGCCATAACTTAGGAAACACTCTGATCCCCATTCTGAGTAAATGGTTTTAATCTGTTCGTTAATAAAGTGTGTATCTTGAAGGCAGTAAATATCACATTTTGTTTCTTTTAAGTATTGAAAAACTTGTAATCGCTTCTTTTTCCCCTGAATGCCTCTGCAGTTGACAGATAAAATTTTAAGCTCGCTCATAGATAAGCAAAACTAAGGAACATATAAAATGTAGCACTTGCATGCATAGTAACAACACAACATACCTTGTAGTACAGAACGGAAAAAGTACAAAATAATAATAGAAAAAAAAAAAAACTAACATGAAAGGAAAAAAAATAAGTGAACATAATAAGGTATCTTTTTGTTAGGAAAATTAGAACCGAGTCAAAATAGCATATACAAATCAGTAAATGTTTTCATTAATAAGCTTATCACTAGGATTAATGAACAATGGCAACATCTGAAGATATCAATAAATAGCTATCAGTATTTAATAATATGTAGAGCTTTAATAACTCTATGTATTTGCTCTAGTGTAAATTATAATTTGTCTACGTTTAGAGATATATTGAACATAATCTATATTATATATTGTATATTAAATAGAAAAAAAAATGTGTATTTGTCCCTGTTTACTTTATAAACAATAAGAGGAAACAAAAAGATGCAGACTTGTGGCAACAAGTGTTGTATTTTTTTTTTACAAGAGATTGATACTTAAAAATATATATTGAACATAATCTATATTATATATTGTATATTAACTAGAGAACAGTGTGTATTTGTCCCTGTTTACTTTATAAACAATAAGAGGAAACAAAAAGATGCAGACTTGTGGCAACAGGTGCTGTATTTTTGTTACACGAGATTGATACTTAAAAACATCAATATTTACATACAGGATTTTACAGAATAAATCAACATTATATATTATATATTAACTAGTAAAAAAGTTGTATTTGTCCCTGTTTACTTTATAGACAAGAGGTGAAAAAAAAAGAAGCAGACTTGAGGCAACAAATGCTGTATTTTTACAAGAAATTTATCCTTAACAATATCAATATTTACATACAGGATTTTTTTATGTATTTACTCTGAATAGATACAAAGTTTTACCAATATGTACATATTTACAAGTATATTTTTTGTTTTTGTCTACGTTTATTTTATATAAAAAAGGAGTAAGCAAAAAGCTGAGTGGTAGCAACACAATGGTAGTCTATTACAGAAACTGCTAGACTTTAATCATTTTTTCATACTGATTTACTATAAGTGTTTTTACTAGTTTAAATAATCATTCAAAGTCAGAGATAAATTGAAAAATATTTACTAAAAAAGTTTTATCTATATCTACGTTTTAACAATATAGGTTACTATAATTTTCAATATTAAAAATATTATATATGTTTATATTATAAATTTTAACAAGTATAAATAGTTGTATTTGTCCATGTTTATTTAATAAATAAAAAGAGGAAACAAAATGGAGCATAGTGGTACTTCATACTGAATTACTATATGTATTTATTCTAATGTAAGTATTAATTCAACCAAAATCAGAGATAACTTGAAAGATATCTACATCTCAGAAGTGGAGTTTTATCTAAATTTACATTTTAACAGCATTATTTATTTAATTTTCAATAATACAAGGTGACATATCTATCTAATGTAAATATTAATTTAACTAAGTTCAGATATCAGCTGAACACTATCTACATCTCAAAAAGAGGAGTTTTATCTAATTTTACAATATAACAGCATTATTTTATATAATTTTCACTAATACAAAGTTTAATATATATCTAATGTAAAAAAGTAATTTAACTAAGTTCTGATATAAATTGAACACTATCTATAGATCAAAAAGTGGAGTTTTATTTGAATTTACATTTTAACAGCATTATTTTATAAAATTGTCAATACTACAAAGTTTAATATGTATCTAAATGTAAATAGTAATTCAAGTAATTTCTGACATAAGTTGAACACCATCCACATATCAACAAGTGTAAATTTTATCTATATATATATTTAAACAGAATAATGTTATATAATTTTCTATAGTACATACTGGGTATATACAATATATATATATTTATATTTATTTTATATACTATATATTAACAAATTTACATTATTACATTTGTCCATGTTTATTTTATAAACAAAAAGTGGAAACAGAAGGAGGCCATAGCAAAAAGTGCAATACTGTTAAAAACGGCAAAAAATCCAATTAAACAAAAACACAAGAGGATAATACTTATCTCATTAATAGTTAGCCTATAAGACTGTTGTACATCGGTTGATTATAACGGTGAAACTAAAGGCTTTGCTTGAGCAATGCTTCTTATACCTGTACATGTATAATTAAGGATAGTTTTCGTGTTATAATAAGAACAATTCACCCCCTGTCTTAGACGTCCAACGCCATGCTCTGGACTCTGTACTGCTTGGCCGAGAATCCAGAGGCCCAACAAAAGATGTTCAAGGAAACCAAGGCCGTATTAGGGGAGAGTAACGAAATCAACGCTGAAAACATCTCTAAACTTACCTACGTCAAGGCAGTACTCAAGGAAGCCCTTCGGTACCTTGATTTTTTTTTTTGTACTAGTATTTATGCATTATTGTTTCGTTTTCTCTATTCTCCCTACGTGCGTTTCTGATAAACAAATGGTTGTTGCTTTGTCTGTGTTCCATTCAAAGTATATTGTCGTATTTAATGATGTATTTAATGTTGTGGTAAATTAAATCCATTTTTCGTGCTATTTCTTAAGGAAATGTTTCGTTTCACTCGTTCACTTCAGTACGTTCTAGTGATCCAATATTATCGTAATTTCTCTTGTTTACAGAAAATACCCTATTACCTGGGCAACCAGTAGAATAACACAGGAGGACTTGGAAGTGTGCGGGCACCACATTCCAGCTGGGGTGAGGACAAGATTACATACTTAAATAAGATTGCATGCAATTCAATTTTACATAACTGCATTTTCTTTTAACATGAAATTGCTAGATGTGCACCATAAACAAAACCAAGCTTTACTCCTTACATATGTATATAAAAAAAATTCATGAAGTTGCTGGAATGTGAGCAAACAACCAAACCAATGTTTACGCGTTTTTGATATTAAAGCAAAATGATTTACAAATAGTGATTAAATTATACTTTATTATTAAGTTTTCCATATTGCCCAAACTCAGACCTACTCTGTCTCTTTTGCCTGAATTTATAGTAAAATGAAGGCCCAAGTAACAAAGAAGTCATCACATCAAGCTTAACGCCCACGGTACAATTTCAGACCCACTTACAGGCCAACCTATATGGCATGTTCCACGACGAAAAACTCTTTCCCGACAACGACAGCTTCAAGCCGGAGCGGTGGCTCAGAGAAAACAAGATGGACGCCTCTCTGAAGGGGCTTTCCAGTCTGGTTTGGGGACACGGGGCCAGAATGTGCATTGGTAAGGTTGTTAGCTACTATGAAAGACATATTAAAATTGTTATTATATCATGATACTCGCTAATTTTTCTATAGACAAAGAACAAAATTATTGTGTTAAACTACCCAATAAACAACGCAAAAAGTAGTCCCGATTCTGAGCGTAGCATAGAAAAAAGTAGTCCCAATTACAATTGCAAGCCTATACGTCAAATCATGTTAGAATCGAAATAATTTTCGCATTATCGTTGTTTTTCGGTCAATACACAACTTTTTGTCGTTCTGATACCGACCGCTGTTTGTTCGTTAACACATCCCTGTAGAAACGGACTGAAAACTGACTTATTTTGCTATAATACATTGTACACATGAATTGCGCTTTTTTCATTGTTCTGGACTCGAGGGTATTTGCTAACTTTGCAATGGTATTTTCAAAGCTGTTGTTTATAAATATGTTTTACCTTCTTTAGAATTATCATTGAAAATATCAATTCTAGCTAAGATGCATGTCATGTTTCGATAAATTTAGATTTTCTAATTTCTACTGAGTTTAATTAATCGTGACCGGGTCACGATCCGGATAATCGACAACTCACGACTCATTGAATTATTAATTGCAAATGGGTTTACGGGTGTCAAGCGACGGCGCTGATATTTATGTGAGATCTTTGTTATGTACAACGCGGGAATAACAAGGTCACGATTTTATTGAAACCAAAAGCAACATCCAGTATGTTCAGTCGGGTAAGAAAAAATTGCTTTCCCTATTGAACCTATTACTTGACTTAAAAAAATAGGACATCTGGGCCCGTATTCACCAACCTATTCTTAGACTTACGACTAAGAATAAAGAATAGTCTTGAAACTGTTCTGTTCAAAGGGCGCTGTATAGTTGAATCTTATTTGGTATTCACCCACTCTTATTACAGCATTCTTTATTTATAGAATGATTTACTAATGACATAAGCAGCATTGGTACTTAGAATATTTGCACACGAAGAAGTAAAATTTCTTGAGACTGGGTCTATTTTTTATTCCTTAGTCTAAGAATGGGAGATGAAGACGGGCCCGGGTTGCTTGAAATGGGGTATTCTACTGCTAAAGCTGATTTCTAACCTCAAACGTTATATATACTTTCTAAATCGGTTCATTATGGAAGCTTACAGGTGCTACGTCGAACACTTTGGAGTTGATAAACCGTAATAACGCGGTGGTTAACTCGTAGTTACGAGATACTGATTCGTAATAACGCGATACTTAGTCGTAAGTACGAAATAATAAGTCGTAATTACGAGATAATAAGTCATAATTACGATACTGTATACGAAGTCAAAATGCCGATTTAGTTCAGTTATAATTACGATATACTAAGGCGTAAATACGAGATACTAAGTCGTAATTACGAGAAACTATAGTTATAACTATATACTAAGTCGCAATGCCGATTTACAAAATGTAGTTAGGTTATAAATACGATATACCAAGGCGTAATTACGAGATACTAAGTTTTAGTTACGAAATACTTATGCTTAATTAAGACAAAGTTATCACTAATCTTTTGTCATAATTATGTTTGCAGGACGAAGATTTGCCGAACAAGAGATGCACATCGCTCTTACAAAGGTAAACCATACATACTATGTCACTGGATATAATTTAAAAAAGATTGTTATCTTTTTTCAAAGTTGGCATACAGCGAACTGTCGAAATAATTATATTTGTATTGTTCTTGGAGTATATGGAAACTTGAGACGAATATTAGTAATATATCGTACTGTGTTACTTATTCGGTTATACTGTATTGTATTTACCAGTGATGCTTACTCACTTGGTAGCCTAGCACATTGTCTTTAAACGTTTTATTCCATATTGTATAGACTTCGTTAACCAGATCTACTTGTACCATATGTTCCAGATCGTACAGAACTTCAACCTGCAGTATGACCACGAGCCCGTGCAGGCCACCCTCAACACCGTCATGACCCCCGACCGACCCGTGGTCATCAAGTTCGTGCCCCGATCATAGCGACGTCGACCCAGCACCCAGCCACCCAATAATTTATTTATTATTTGTTGATCCATGGACACATGCAGTTGAACTTTGTGTGTGTGTTTGTGTGTTTATGTTGGGTGCTATGTCTATTTAACGGGACTGAGAGAATTGCTATTTATGTATATGGGCTTTATTTTACACGCAGAATACTGATTCTTATATACCAACGGGACAGACATTATTGCTATGTATGTTTATGGTATTTATTTTTAAAACGTCCAATACTGATTCATATTATGCATCATTCAACAAAATTAGTTGGGCAATCGATTCTTGCACGGGTTTGCCGACCCATCACTGCCGAAGTTAGATCCAATTACTAATTTACAGTTGGCCTAACTGCTAGTGTTTTGTTTAATTTAAAATGTCAAAACAGTTTCATAGAAATTTAAGGTAAGAAATCTGCAACCCAAATTACTGAATGGACCAAAAAACAATACACCACAAAGAGATCTGAAGCCAAATTTCCTGCCGAATTCTTTATGTCACTTTATGTCATAAAAACGCACAGAAATCACAAAAACTAGTGAAAATGGTTTTCACAAGAAGATGAACTGGCGTATTAAAAGTGGAGAAATTTTATACAATAAAATATCTTGCAAACATATGAAATTAACGGCAATAAAAGTGGATAAATTGTATATAATAATATCTTGCAAACATAAGATATGAACGGAAAATGAAGCTTCCGTAATGGCAATCATATTCAAGTCAATTGAGTTAATTATCCAATCGATATACACGGTTATCGCGTGATTTAATATTAAGTTAGTAGTGCTTGTGAACATTTTTCGGGCACTAAAAGTCCCAGGCTTGCCTCTCGAACGGGGCGTTTCCCTTATGTTGCACTATCCTCCGTAACCCAACTAAGTATTCTGGGGGAGATGGCCATATTGGAGAGAATCCCAACTTTTTTACAACAAAAATACGTGAATAATGAATAACAAGATCAATTATCAAGTCATTATTATTATCAATTTAAAAAAAATCCTGTATTAATAACTAGTACATGGGAAGATATGCCAGGCGGGTAGTATACTTCTCGTTACAAAAACTGATTTTCGGGTTCTCGAGAAAACGTAGATGTCTTATCAGAAAGAGCGAAACTTTTGGTGGTAACACCGCAAAAAGATCATTAAATCGATCTTGAATATCATATGTGAAAACAGCAATATAATAGATTCGGTGAATTTGGCAAAATATGTGTTATGTCAGTTGTATAACAAGTTTGTCTTGTATGTATTGAAAATGAAAAACAAATTAAAGTATTACCAATTATGGCGAAATAAAAATGTATTCAAATGCTTTTTCAGTGAATACATATGACATATATTGGATATAATGGATTCCATTTTGTGATATATTACTAATATGTATTTAATTAATTCTACCATATATTTTTGATGAATGACAAGCCAATTTTAATTAATTCCAACTTCCGGAAAACTCGTAATTATAAAATAAAGCATAATAACAAGCGTTAGTTTTGTTTGTTCTGTTACTGTAACTTTAGTATTGATATAAGCGGTATTCTGTATATTTTTCTAAAACGTACATAAACCTTCAAAATCATAATATCATAATGTTATGAAATACATGTACATGTAAATGTATGATAGCTAACATACAGAGTTTTAGCTATTACTAGTGTGTATATATAAAAACTAAAATTATAAACATTAATGCAGCTTGTATTGTGACAACAACTCGCATTGATTCTAATTGAGGCGTGTCGTGGGAAACCCGAGCTTAATGCATGTGCGTAAAGTGTCGTCCAGGATTAGTCTGTGCAGTCCGCACAGGCTAATCCAGGACTGCATTTTCCGCCTACAGTGGATTTATGTTTAGAATGCACTTCCTTGAAACAGAAAATACCGTAAAAGCGGAAAGTGTCGTCCCGGATTGGCCTGTGCGGACTGCACAGTCTAATCCTGGACGACGATTTACGCACATGCATTGTGTCCGGGTTTCCCACGACACGCCTCATATACAATCGTTAAAAAGAGACACTTATATAGAGGCGACCCTTTTATAAATTTATTATTTTTGGCCTGTATATAGCTGTAGCTATATTATATCGCGATATATTAATTGATTATTTTTGGCCTGTATATAGCTGTAGCTATATTATATCGCGATATATTAATTGATTATTTTTGGCCTGTATATAGCTGTAGCTATATTATATCGCGATATATTAATTGATTATTTTTGGCCTGTATATAGCTGTAGCTATATTATATCGCGATATATTAATTGATTATTTTTGGCCTGTATATAGCTGTAGCTATATTATATCGCGATATATAAATTGATTATTTTTGGCCTGTATATAGCTGTAGCTATATTATATCGCGATATATTAATTGATTATTGTTGGCCTGTATATAGCTGTAGCTATATTATATCGCGATATATAAATTGATTATTGTTGGCCTGTATATAGCCGTAGCTATATTATATCGCGATATATAAATTGATTATTTTTGGCCTGTATATAGCTGTAGCTATATTATATCGCGATATATTAATTGATTGTTTTTGGCCTGTATATAGCTGTAGCTATATTATATCGCGATATATTAATTGATTATTTTTGGCCTGTATATAGCTGTAGCTATATTATATCGCGATATACTGTGTACGCTCAAGCGTAACATTATGAACTATATTTGATCTTAACGAGTAGTATGCCTTCAATTCGCCATTTGAAAATGAAAGGTAGTATATCTTTAAATGAAAGGAAACAAATGAGGCGTGTCGTGGGAAAACCGGGCTTAATGCATGTGCGTCAAATGTCGTCCCGGATTAGCCTGTGCAGTCCGCAGAATAACTAAAGTTTGTTACCGCTAATGGCAACAAAGCGTTCAAAGGTTATTATTTTTTAAATGTTTCCATGTATATAACTCATATAGTTACACTGGTCATTCACCCAATTCGATATAATAACTTTTCATATCAATTTTATTGTTTGATTATAAGAACAG